>CM060201.1:31785483-31969730 GCA_030562195.1 Nipponacmea schrenckii
TACGCACCCCTATTATGCTATGATGGCAAAAAGAAACTAGACTACCATTGTTCATAACGTAATCGTAAACAAAGCGTGGTTTCTGACACAATGTTATTTTCTCGACTGTAATTTACGTAACAGAAATTTTCAGACTTAAATAATTTATAATAGACGACATTGTGACCGCCACTTTTCTACGCCCCCTATTATACTGGTAATAAGATAGACTAGACCCCACCACGGTTTTATTTCTTATATGCCACATGAAAGCCAGGCCAATACTTGGTTTCTGTACAAAAATCCAATATAGCATGACCATGAAAATTTTGAACTAAACAAAATGAAAGTAAACCACTACATTTTATCAACATCCGCTCGACTGTCACTGCACACAAAACCACTATTTTTAGAAATAACCTTCCGCCAATTAAATTTCTCATTATCTCAGAAATTCTGAAAGAAAATGCAATTTCAGACATCAAATTTCAAATCTAGACCAAAAATTAGTCCAAAATGGGCATGCAAACACCCCCAAAGGAAGGGAGAAAGAGGATTTCTAAAAATAGAATGTTTTAGTGGTCTGAGTCCTATATATGTACAAGTAAACAAGATGGAAACTGAAAAACTTGTTTTAGATTTATTTGAAGTTGAGGGTGTTAAATTTGGAAATTATACTTTGAAAAGTGGAGTTCAGGCGCCTGTTTACATTGATTTACGCGTAGTAGTGTCGTATCCCGAATTAATGGTAAGAAGAGTTGGCTTTCGGTATGACAAAAAGACATGTGCTGGGTGAAGGGAGATAATAAATTTTAAGTCCGCGATTGTGTCCCTTTAATTTCAATTAGTGACTCGATCCACCAATTCAATTGCCATCTGACTCCATGTTCAAAATTCAACCTACCATTACTTTTTCCAGAAATCTTTTAAAAACTTTCCAATATGTCACATGAAAACCTGGCCAATACTTAGTTTCTGTCCAAAAATTAATAAAGCATGACAATGGAAATTTCGAACTAGTCAAAAACAAAATGAAAAGTAAACCACCCCACCACTAAATTCTCAGAAATTCTTAAAGAAAATGCAATTTAAGACACCAAATTCCAAATCTAGACCAAAGAAAGGGCATTCAAAAACACCAAAAGGGAGAAAGATAGCTCAGACTTGTAGGCTACGGTACTGTTTAGCCTATACGTAAACATTATTTCTGATCAGAACAGATAGATCAACATTATTTCATATCAGAAAAGATACATCAACATTATTTCAGATCAGAACAGATACATTAAGATTATTTCAGATCAGAACAGATAGATCAACATTATTTTAGATCAGAACAGAAACAATACAATTCATTTTGTGATCGAGTCCTATAGTCTATAGATCAAATATTGAAATTTTAAAACTTGGCCAAAGTAAATAATTTCTTGCTTTATGCTATTTACTTATGTTCTATAAGTATTAAGTTCCCTAAATCATGATGTCAGACAAGGCTCTTTAATGGCCTGTCGTCATGTGATAAAGAAGACTCTTGTCTAGTTTTTATATATATAACTCTATGGTCCATAATGACTTTCTTTTGTAAGACAGTGTGATTGAAACTGGTTCCGAACTTGAAAATACTCCTGAAATTGGGGTGGTATTTAAAGCAAAAATATTATTAAACAACTTAATGTGATTAAATAATATAAGAATATTACATAGATTGATGTCAGATAAATTCTGTTTTGGCGTATCCAAATATTTTTAGGTTCGGGTAAGTGAACTGTTATTGAAAGCCAGTCAAAATGTGAAGTGTGAATATAAATCAATTTGTGGTGTACCATATACAGCTTTACCTCTTGCCACGGTATGTCAAGTTTCTTGTAAAACAATTCAAATAGAATATAACTGAAGATATTTCTTTTTTCATTTCCCCATACACTTTTTATACCGGTACATGACATGTCATGGACACTGAACAGTTCTATATGGATTAAAAGTCTTGCCATATACGAGTTTATCTGTGTAAACAAGGCTTGTTTAAGGATATGTTAATCTGAGAATAAATCATCTTGATCATACCATTACAACTGTATTATGATGGCAATTTTTTTCATTGTGGATAGTAGAATGTTAATGATAAGCAGGGATTTTGCACTTCAGTACCAGTCCCAAGAAATTGAAAAAAGAAAACATTTGCACATTAATTGTTGGAATTATTGATTACAGTGTATTTCTGCTAAAGAAAATGTACCTATGTTAATCCGAAGAAAAGAAGCTAAAGGATATGGTACTAAGAAGTTGATAGAAGGAAAGTATGATGAAGGTGACAACTGTTTAATTATAGAAGATGTTTGTACTAGTGGTTCCAGTGTACTAGAAACTGTACAGGTAACTTATATTTTCATATATTTCCAAAATTACTTATATTCCAAAATCATCATCCCACCATTAAAAACATAATTAATATCATCCTTACATTTGTACAAGTACATACTCAAATAGAAACTTGCTGTGATTGTTTGTAATAACTAGTGCTCACACGAATAATTGATTAGTAGTATTCAAAGCGAATATTCAAATCGGATTTTACCATTTGATTATTCCCACTGTTGTTTACAAAATATTTAACTCTAAATAAACCAAAAGTCCAAGCCAATTTGCATTGAAAATTGACACAATAGTGCATGAATACTACAGTCGATTATACTAGTTCTAAGATTACAAATTACTAGTTGTGCGTTGAAAGCGTCTATTTAGATGAAACTGACCTGTATATGAAGGATCAATCAAAATCAATCTGGTCAAATCTAACAAGCAGTATATAAGTATTGGAGTGAAAAAAAGTTTTTAAGAATTAAACCTTCAGTTTCCTAGAACCCAAATGTAGACAAACGACTTGCTGTGGATCTATTTTAACCTCCCTACAAACTGCGTTGGTAAGCACCAATTTTGTTATCTGATTTTTACACATTTTAAGAATTATTTTGAGATAATCCCAATACCAAGTTATTTATAGAATATCAAGTCACATCTCATTTATATAACTAGTGCTGGATAAACAAAGCATTTAAATTTTGATTAGCTGGTATAAATAGAAACATGTTGCTGCCCGATCAAATGAAAGAAGGTGTACTTCCGGTGGCTTTCTTTTATTTTAGCACTTTGATTTTTTTTATCAATTAGAACTGAATACATTTTATTATACGCCCAAATAAAATGGGTGTCGTATATTGTCGTCACCCATATCCATCCGTCTGTCCAAAATTGCTTGTAAAGACTCTAGAGACGCCCTTGTTCTTGAAATTTTAGCTTGTAAACACTCTTGAAAGAACAATTCTTGATGGATTTTGATGAAACTTGGCTTGAGTATTTTTTATAACCCAAGGATGACCGAAGTTAAATCGAATAATATTTAGTATCAGTTATTGCTCTTGTTTTTGAAAATGCGTTCAATTTTTGTTCTGTAAACAATTCACGATTTTGACAAAACCTGCTAAAATTGTTTAATATCACCTAAGGATGAACCCTATTGAAAATCAAAAAATATATATTTAATGAGAATTATTGCCCTTGTTCTTTAGAATGCGTTGGTTTTTGCCTCGTAAACACTCTACTAGTCACAATTCTTGACTGTTTTTGACGAATCTTGGCATGAGTATTTTTTATCACCAAAGGATGAACCTTATTGAAAATCAGATAATTCTTGAATATTTAATATCAGTTATTGCCCTTGTTTTTGAAAAAAGGGTCAAAATTTTAGCTTGTAAACACTCTAGAAGGCACAATGCTTTACAGATTTTGACAGAACTTGCTGAAATTCAAGGATGAACCCTATTGAAAACAAGGAATATCACAAAATATTTATTCATATCAGGTAATTTATTCTTGAAAAGTTTTGAAGTTATAGCCATTCGAAGACAACATATATTTTTTGCTGCAATGTTAAAAAACAATCTGGCCTGTACAAGTAGTTCAATTTAAACAATCTGGCCAGTACAAGTAGTTCAATTTAAACAATCTGGCCTGTACAAGTAGTTCAATATAAACAATCTGGCCTGTACAAGTAGTTCAATATAAACAATCTGGCCTGTACAAGTAGTTCAATATAAACAATCTGGCCTGTACAAGTAGTTCAATATAAATAATCTGGCCTGTACAAGTAGTTCAATATAAAAAATCTGGCCTGTACAAGTAGTTCAATTTAAACAATCTGGCCTGTACAAGTAGTTCAATATAAACAATCTGCCCTGTACAAGTAGTTCAATATAAACAATCTGGCCTGTACAAGTAGTTTAATATAAACAATCTGGCCTGTACAAGTAGTTCAATTTAAACAATCTGGCCTGTACAAGTAGTTCAATATAAACAATCTGGCCTGTACAAGTAGTTCAATATAAACAATCTGGCCTGTACAAGTAGTTCAATTTAAACAATCTGGCCTGTACAAGTAGTTCAATTTAAACAATCTGGCCTGTACAAGTAGTTTAATATAAACAATCTGGCCTGTACAAGTAGTTCAATATAAACAATCTGGCCTGTACAAGTAGTTCAATATAAACAATCTGGCCTGTACAAGTAGTTTAATATAAACAATCTGGCCTGTACAAGTAGTTCAATATAAACAATCTGGCCTGTACAAGTAGTTTTATATAAACAATCTGGCCTGTACAAGTAGTTCAATATAAACAATCTGGCCTGTACAAGAAGTTCAATATAAACAATCTGGCCTGTACAGGTAGTTCAATTTAAAAAATCTGGCCTGTACAAGTAGTTCAATTTAAACAATCTGGCCTGTACAAGTAGTTCAATATAAACAATCTGCCCTGTACAAGTAGTTCAATATAAACAATCTGGCCTGTACAAGTAGTTTAATATAAACAATCTGGCCTGTACAAGTAGTTCAATTTAAACAATCTGGCCTGTACAAGTAGTTCAATATAAACAATCTGGCCTGTACAAGTAGTTCAATATAAACAATCTGGCCTGTACAAGTAGTTCAATTTAAACAATCTGGCCTGTACAAGTAGTTCAATTTAAACAATCTGGCCTGTACAAGTAGTTTAATATAAACAATCTGGCCTGTACAAGTAGTTCAATATAAACAATCTGGCCTGTACAAGTAGTTCAATATAAACAATCTGGCCTGTACAAGTAGTTTAATATAAACAATCTGGCCTGTACGAGTAGTTCAATATAAACAATCTGGCCTGTACAAGTAGTTTTATATAAACAATCTGGCCTGTACAAGTAGTTCAATATAAACAATCTGGCCTGTACAAGAAGTTCAATATAAACAATCTGGCCTGTACAAGTAGTTCAATTTAAACAATCTGGCCTGTACAAGTAGTTTAATATAAACAATCTGGCCTGTACAAGTAGTTCAATATAAACAATCTGGCCTGTACAAGTAGTTTAATATAAACAATCTGGCCTGTACAAGTAGTTCAATATAAACAATCTGGCCTGTACAAGTAGTTCAATATAAACAATCTGGCCTGTACAAGTAGTTCAATATAAACAATCTGGCCTGTACAAGTAGTTCAATATAAACAATCTGGCCTGTACAAGTAGTTCAATTTAAACAATCTGGCCTGTACAAGTAGTTCAATTTAAACAATCTGGCCTGTACAAGTAGTTCAATATAAACAATCTGGCCTGTACAAGTAGTTCACTTTTAACAATCTGGCCTGTACAAGTAGTTTAATATAAACAATCTGGCCTGTACAAGTAGTTCAATATAAACAATCTGGCCTGTACAAGTAGTTCAATATAAACAATCTGGCCTGTACAAGTAGTTCAATATAAACAATCTGGCATGTACAAGTAGTTCAATATAAACAATCTGGCCTGTACAAGTAGTTTAATATAAACAATCTGGCCTGTACAAGTAGTTCAATATAAACAATCTGGCCTGTACAAGTAGTTCAATATAAACAATCTGGTTTGTACAAGTAGTTCAATATAAACAATCTGGCCTGTACAAGTAGTTCAATATAAACAATCTGGCGTGTATAAGTATTTCAATATAAACAATCTTGCATGTATAAGTATTTCAATATAAACAATCTGGCATGTACAAGTAGTTCAATATAAACAATCTGGCCTGTACAAGTAATTCAAAATAAACAATCTGGCCTGTACAAGTAGTTTAATATAAACAATCTGGCCTGTACAAGTAGTTCAATATAAACAATCTGGCATGTACAAGTAGTTCAATATAAACAATCTGGCCTGTACAAGTAGTTCAATATAAACAATCTGGCATGTACAAGTAGTTCAATATAAACAATCTGGCCTGTACAAGTAGTTCAATATAAACAATCTTGCCTGTACAAGTAGTTCAATATAAACAATCTGGCCTGTACAAGTAGTTCAATATAAACAATCTGGCCTGTACAAGTAGTTCAATATAAACAATCTGGCGTTTGAAGAGTTAATGATCAAAAATACTGAAAAATATTTAGCATTGTTATATTTGTTAAGCTCTACTGAATCAAAAGTTAATTAACCCACACATGGTTTTACTTTCAAGTATTAAAAGTGTGACCGGTGGGTTCATTATACAGACTCCTGAGCGACATGGTTGAAATTGAAAAAGAGTACGAAACGTCCCATTCACATTTTTCACTCTCCATGACCCTTGATTACTACAATGAGGCTTTGGCCTTGACCAGGTCTGGAGTTTGTAGTCTGTATAATGAACCCACTAATGACACTAATGACATAAGATTCACAATGAATCTGATATAAACATCTTCCCAGCTAGGCAAATTAAGGCAAGTCTTTGATTCAGTAGAGCTTAACAATATAACAATGCTACAAGTTTTTGACTTGTTATTAGGTATAATTCTTCACAGATTTTAATGAAACTTAGTAATCTTGTTCATTTATCACCCTAGAAATAAATATATGATTGAAGGTTGAATATTTCCCTTTTATATGCCCACACGTAAGATGGGCGTATATTGTAATTGCCCTGTCGGTCCGTCCGTCCGTTCACATTTGGCTCGTGCTCACTCTACAGGCTACAATTCTTAATGGATTCTTTTGATTTTTAATTTGTGGGTCTGTGGCATTATGAAGATGATCCCTATCGATTTTCGTGATGATCGGATAATTTTTCACCGAAATATCGCGTCTGACTTAGCTTTTTTCACTTCATTAGCTATAGGGTGCAACGCGTGCTCACTCTACAGGCTACAATTCTTTATGGATTCTTTTGATTTTTAATTTGTGGGTCAGTGTCATTATGAAGATGATTAAATTTAATGATGATCCGATAATTTTCAAAGCCTAGGTTTTATTCATAATCAATGCTGCCAGTGGGCGTATATTACCTTGTCTGGCAAGCTATCTTTATTTATACCATAACTGGAAGCGAAAAATCAATTTCTTATGAATCTGTCCCGGTTGTTATGCTAGAACCAGTTTATGTACCCGTAATCCCTCCTCTATATTCCATTATGGACAAACATTTTTTTCATATACAGCCTTGATCTAGTAGATCTGATAAATCCCAGAATAAAATTGTAACTAAAGATCGAGGAATCTAATCGGAAGAAGAGTAAACTCTTGGCTAATCAAAATTAATGACGAGAATGTAGGTTGGTGAAAGCAACAGTTGGTTCATGTATATATCCAAACCTTGCTTTAGGAACATGGTAATAACCCAAAGGTGAACCCCATTAAAAATCAAACCAATCGAAAAATATTTACTATGTGTTGTTGCCCTTGTTCTTGAATTCTTTGAGGAGACGATAGAATGTTTGTTTCTTGGTGGATTCTGAATAAACCTGGCCCAAGGGTAAACCTTTTTGAAAATCAGACCAATCAAAAAAAATTCACTATGAGTTTTTGCCCTTGTTCTTGAATTCTTTTAGAGAGCTATTTTCTTGGTGGATTTTGACCTGACTTGGTGTGTTTTTCATGTTAGTATATTAAACTATTTATAATGATTGTAGGCATTAAACACTCATGGTATTAAAGTCAGTGATGCTGTAGTATTATTAGATAGAGAACAAGGTGCCGTAGATGTTTTAAAACATCATGGTATCACATTACACAGGTAATCATGCTCTTAATTATATCAGTGTCTTTGCTATAATCACAAATTTTATATTTAAAAATTATTACGTGTTTGGTGTTTTGTTTCATCATAACTAATTTATTATTATTATTATTATTACAAAATATTTATAGTGCGCTCTTTCACAAATGTGTTCAGAGGCACTTTACAAGATAACAATATAATGTTAAAAGATTATAAATAATAAATGTTGATATAAAACATTGAAAAAATGATAAAAAATGAAAAAAATGATAAAAATAACTACAATTTAATACACACTGAGACATAATTGAGGCCATATTAAAAGTACTAAGTATCGAATGCAAGTTTAAAAAGATATGTTTTTATTTGTTTCTTAAAAGAAAATAGTGAAGTACAAGATCTTATATTAAAAGGTAATTTATTCCATAAATATGGGGCTTGAAAACTAAAAGAACGTTGTCCATAAGATATTAAATTATAACTAACTGGCTTTAAAAGTAATTTATCACCTGAGCGTAGTGTGCGACCAGGTGAATACATTTCTAATAATCACAGAGGTATCCAGGAGCATTTAAAAGTATTAAAATTTGAGCATTCAAACTTTGTAATGCCGCCAGCATACCTATTTTTAACTCGAGAATATTAAGTCTCAAAATAGCTGTTAGACAGGAGTAGTGATAGGCAGTGGGATTATTATGGACATAATTATAACATGATGATAGATTGGGGAGCGGCTTTCTTATTATGTATTATTGTTGATGAAGACAAAAAGACGTTGGTTTTTCATAAGACAGTGTTTTTAAATTTGGATTTGAATCACTTTGTATTCTGTCAGTAGAATCCACGGGTTCGTTTCTCAAAAAACTTACAATCAATTGCAGATTTTATCGTAAATGGCGTTTCTCAAAATATCGTAAGAGTAAATTTATCATTAGTTTACAACTGATTTGGTTGTAAACTTACGAGTGGTCAAAGCTGTCGTAAATGGCAGACAGTAAATCCAAAATGGCCGCTTTTATTTGAATCAATAATGAGGTACTGAAAAAGAAGCGTTAATTTTATATAAGATATGATCGGCTAGCAAGTTTTACCAAACAAGAAATCATCAAGAGACACAGCCTACCTTCCCGATTGATTGCATTTGTAGAGGAGAGTGTATGGCATGAAATCGCTCGGCCACAGGACGACGATCATGCAGCGTCATCCGCCAGCACTACTAGACTAGGCCTAGGCCTAGCAGGTAGGTCGATGTACAATTTTGCCTATGGAAATCATCGGTAACCTCCAAATGATGCTACAGAGTACAGGCTAACGCAAACCCCAAAAGAATGTCAATATAGATGATAATTTATTCCCAAGGTTTAATGGTAAAAGGTAAAAGAACTGTGAAGCAAAGACACAGCAAACGATTAAATAACAAAACGGCACATCATAACAAGACACAGTTGTCAAGTCTGTTGAAGAACAGAGATTCGGTAAGAGTTCCATGTGCACCTTGATAGGATTACGCTTTCAACAGTAAAATAAAGTAACATGCTTGAATTTGTTCAAATGACTATCATATGTATATGGGATGAACATAAAATGCCAAAATAAAGCGGTATATTAGATGGCACAAAACGAATACGACGGGAGTTAGGAGTGACTGGTGAATCGCGTTATTAACAATGAAAAATATGGTGCCCTAAAGATATCACTATGAGAAAATGAAAAAGATAATAAATATTTGTTAAAAAAAAAGTCCACAGTTTGCTTATATGGAAAAATATTGATAATTTCATCAAATTTCGGGCAATTTCATACTTCCATACTGCCCTTATCATTCCAACTGTTACGAGCCATTCTATGCCGTAAAATGTTAATCTTACACTACAAAACAAGTGCGTTCCTATCCCGAATTCCTTAAAATGGGAAGAAACTACAATATGATTAGCACTCTTTTTTAGGATTTTTTAGTCAGGACCAAGTATTTGTTGATCTACCTTCATTTCTGTAACCTTAAATTTATTCCAAAAGTTTATTTTATAATCTGCGGTTAAAAGTTGAACTAAATTTTCATTTTACAAGGGAAATATTTTCGATAACTTCTTGGACCAACAAGTAGACTTCAGTCTTGGTCTATTTCGACTTACGCATTGAATTTGCCTCTTCAGACGCCATTTTATTGCCTGCTAATAATTCCGTATTGCATATGCTCAGTAACACAATTTTTCTCGTAAGACAATTTTTATCGTAAGACTATGAAGATACTTACGATCGCCTTTGAGAATCGCACATAATCGTAAACGTAAGAAAACCGTAAGATTTGTCTTAGGTCATAAGGCCTACTATTTTTTTGAGAAACGGGCCCCAGCTTATTAATTTAAACTGTGATCACCATCTTGTTCATGATTGGTTTGGATGTTCAACCATTATTATTAGTTTTAGGGTGCACATATTCATGTGGACATATATGGTCGTCGCCCCTGTCAACATTTGTTGTAGACACTATAGATGCTACAATTTTTATAGGCCCACATGAAATGGGGGGCGTATATTGTCGTCACCCATGTTAGTCTGTCCACAATTGCTCGTAAACACTCTACAAAGTGCAATTCTTGACGGATTTATATGATACTTTATGAGTGTTTATGATCACGTAAGGATGAACCCTATTGAAAATCAGCGAAAATTGTAAAAAAATTTGTATAAGGTCTTGCCCTTGTTCTTGAATGGCTCGTAAACGCTCTACAATGTGCAATTCTTGACTGATTTTGATGAGACTTAGTGTGTTTTCTTGAATTCTTTGTGGACACAATAGAGAGCTATTTTTTTTTAATGATTTTGACGAAACTTGTTGTGAGTGTTTGTCATAACCTTAGGCTGAACTCTATTTAGAATCAGACCAACTGAAATATATTTAATATGAGTTATTGCCCTTGTTCTTGGATACTTTGTGGATACGATAAAGAGCTGTTTTTTTTAAGGATTTTTTAAGGATGAAATTTATTGTGTTCGTAATCACCAAAGGATGAACTTTAATTAAAAAGCAAGAAAAATCTTTCATATACCGAAAATTCTTGTCAACCTCCTCGACAAATTGGCTGCCATAATGAATGTGGGCGTTTTACGATGGCCATTGCTATTTTTACTTCTGGTATCAAAACCCGAGTGATTTTTATGAAATGCCCTGATTTTTATACACACATTATGGCTTTTCTAATTGACTGATTTTGGTGTCAAATTGCAATTAAAACTAGGAAGCCATTATTTTAATTTCAATAATAATTTTTAGCAATTTCCAGTTAAATTTTTTTTAAGTTTGAAGTCTTATATCCAATGACCTTGACTGAGTGAAAATGGCCACATTATAATGTGGTAATAACCCTCAAAAAGTAGGCAGCAATAGCCAATTACAGAAGACTATGTTCCCTCGTTGCAGAAAGGTTGCACAAGCCTGCTTTAGACGTTTCTGGCATTTGGTCTAATTAACTTAGAAAGTCAATTTTTTCAGATTCTCTTGCAATTTGCCACTTTAGCAAATTCACACTCTGTATCATGTGTGGCTCTAGTTATTTTTCATTTCAGTGTGATTGGTCTAAATCAGGTCATAGAAATTCTAGTTAGATCAAAGAAGATAGATTGTGAAATGGTTGAAAAAGTCAGATCTTTTCTTCAAGTTAATAGATTCACTCCCCCAACAGATTCACTACCTAATCAACCAAAATTAATCAAGGTATTGCTCATTGACCATTGTTTTTGTAGCCCCTTTCCATCAACCAATGGCTTGTGAAGAAACTAAAGTTATATTGTGATACAAATCCACAGCTATAATTTATGCAAGAATATTGATCACTTGCCCATAGTGCACTAATTAATTTTTTATATGGCCACATGAAATGGGGGGCGTATATTGTCGTCACCCATGTCTGTTTGTCAAAATATTTAGTATGATATATTGCCCTTGTTCTTGAAAACGCATTCAATTTTAGCTTGTAAACACTCTAGAAAGAATGATTCTGACTGGATTTAGATCAAGCTTAGCTTCAGTATTTGTTCTCACCCAAGGATGAAAACTATTGAAAATCAAAATTATCGAAATTATATTTAATACCGGTATGCAGTATTTGTTCTCACCCAAGGAAGAATGCAACCTATTGAAAATCAAAAATATTTAGCATTAATTATTGCTGTTCTTCTTTTAATAAAAACTCGTTTGATTTCCAGCTCGCAAACACTTGACAAGACACAATTCTGAACTGATTTTCATGAAACCTGCTGAAATTGTTTATCATCCAAGGATAATCAAAAAAACTGAAAAATATTGAATGAGTTACCATGTTTAAGGTCAAATTCTTGACAGATTTTAATGAAACTTAGGAATATTGTACATTTATCACCCTAGAAAAGAAGTATATGAATGAAGGTTTATTAACATGTCCATTAATATTTTTTTTTCCATGTATTGATATTTTCATATTTTCAGGCCTTTGGCCTAATTTCACCCTTGTCATTAAAGTTATTATTATTATTATTATTATTATTATTATTATTATTATTATTATTATTATTATTATTTATTTATTATTTATTATTATTATTATTATTATTATTATTATTAAATATTTCATTCTGGTTAATGTTAATGTACTTGCAAGTTTTTGTTCAAATTCAATGCTATCAGGGGGCGTAAATTACCTTGCCTGTTTAGCTATCTGTCCAATTCTTAGTCTTTGTTGACTTATGTTGTGACGATTTGTTCACTTTGTTGCCTTGATTTCCCTGGAACTTTCTTTCTAATTCAATCATTCGCAATATGACCAACATGAATATGTTATCAGAAGTATGATCTAAAACCAAGACAACTGACTATATTTTAGATTTTCAGTGTTGACGTTGTGAACACAATAGAGGAGAGAGTTTATATCCGAATTTCATAAAATTGTGTTATGTTTTAAGTCAGTAATACCTTGTTGGACATAGATTTGGCATAGATTGATATACTGAAAATGTATTATTCTTACAGAAATTATCATTTATTGAGCGTGCTAAATTATGTAAAAATGAGATGAGTAGGAAACTGTTTTGTTTGATGGAAGAAAAAAAATCAAATTTAGTTGTTTCAGCTGATTTTACAAGTTCTCAACAAATTTTAGAGGTGAGCAAACTGACTGTTTTCTTCATATTTTGAAAAATAATTCTACTTAAAAGGACCCTGTCCAATATAATTAGATAGACACTTTTGCAGACAAGTTAGTGCTGAAATGAAAAATTCCCTCATGATTGAACAACTATTGATTTTCTCTTTTCTGTATTATAGCTTGTAGATAAGATTGGACCACACGTGTGTATGGTAAAAACACATATTGATATAGTTGAAGATTTCTCTCAGGACTTTATTAACAAACTACTTCAGATGGCTGAAAAACACAAATTTCTTCTGTTTGAAGATAGGTATGTACTTTATGTTTGGAAATGAACAGCTGAGCATAATGTTGAAAATGTCAGACTATTACAAACTGAGTGTAATGTCTGCATTACTCACATTTCTTGTATCACAGAAGTTTGTAAATGTACAGCTAGTTGATTTGATTGTATGCTAGCAAATACTGCAAATCAACCTCTAATCAATTTTACTCAATGAATATTTCTGATATGATGGTGATAATCTATATTGTGTCACTTTTATTATTTCCATGTCATATAAATATCTTTGTATTTATAAATTTATAGGGAATTATTTTATTTGAAATTAAAATGCAGTCCAGTGGCCCTAAAATTCATGAAAAAATTTTTTTAGTTTAAATTCAAGGGGAAATTTTATGTCAATTCCTAATTTCCTCATGAGCTTTTTTTTTAAACAATATTTTAGCACTAAATGAATAGAAATCTATTTGAAAGTTCCAGTTGCCCTAATAAAAAATTCCCTAATTTTAGCCTATACATTTCTTAATTTTTTCCCTTGTTACAAGTTGCTGTGTTTTATATCAGGGATAATGTTAATCATCCTGAATTATGTGTTTGTAGAAAGTTTGCTGATATAGGAAATACCGTAAAACTACAATATAACAATGGTATATATAATATAAGTAGTTGGGCTGATATTGTCAATGCTCATTGTATATCTGGTCCTGGTGTTCTTACAGCATTAAAACAGGTAACTCACTTTTTGAACATATTTATATTTGAATATATATGTTAACTTGCGCAAACATGCTTTAAAAGGGTAAAAAATAATTTTTATGCTCATATTTTATGTATCGTTATGTACCCAGGTAGACTAATATTGTGTGCTCTATTTGAAACATTCTAAAATAATGTAATTCAAATTTGATGTAATTACACCATCAGTTTGTCATACCTCCAAGAGGCCGTACTAATCTAATAAAGAAGGTCACGTTCTATACAAACAGAAACGAAACTGCATGTTTTCATCAATATGGACGACACAGAACAACCAACATCATACCTTGGATTATATATTAGCTAGAAGGATTGTGTTTTTATCTCTTCACACGGTCGGTTATGTGTAACCAGGCATAGGCATTGGAGAGACAAAAAATATTATTTGACCAAAGTACCACAGACCTGTTCAGTACATTTAAAGTCTTTGGCCACAATGTATATCCACAATATAACTATGAATATGCTTAGGTTGTTAAAAAGATAAGTAAAAATAACATCTTATTCCAAGATAGCTAAGGGTTATTTTGTATTTAGAATAAATTTGATTATAGAGTGGAATAGAGAAGAATAAAGGATGTTTATTAGTAGCTGAGATGAGTTCTACTGGTAATTTGATAACAGCAGATTATACTGCAGGTAAATCTTTTGTATTCTCAATATACAAGGATACTAGTCATAAACAGAACATAAAACAGGAAATATACTGTTAATTGTTTGGTATACGATTAAGTCTAATTGGTTTCGGCGTTTGATTCGGAAACTGATTACCATCATGGTTACTATTAGTACTGTTTTCAGTTGATACACAGAAATCAACGATAAGAAAGCAATGGTCTGGAAGTCTGCTTCGATTCCCAAGTAAATAATGCAAACTACCCTGGTCCACAAGTTCTGAGGTTAAAGTAACATGAAAGTACTGACACATAGGAAGAACATCACATATATAATCCACCACCGATATCACCATATCACCACATATATCAAAAGCAGGAGTTTTCATCTGTTTTATACGCCCACATTGTAAACAAAATGTTACAGAACACTTCATTATGTTCTGATAAACTGAAAAGAAACATTACTGGCAAACGTATAAACATAACAAACGCCAAGATGTTACCTTTAGAGAAAAGGAAAAGATAAATGAATTGTTATTAAAAAGAACTGAGCGGCAAAGCTCAGACTACAAGAGATCTCAAAATAAATCAGAGACAACTTTGAGGAGAACTAAATGACAAAGCTCAGACTACAAGAGATCTCAAAATGAATCAGAGACAACTTTTAGGAGAACTAAAGGACAAAGCTCAGACTACAAGAGATCTCAAAATAAATCAGAGACAAATTTGAGGAAAACTAAACGACAAAGCTCAGATTACAAGAGATCTCAAAATGAATCAGACACAACTTTGAGGAGAACTAAACGACAAAGCTCAGACTACAAGAGATCTCAAAATGAATCAGAGACAAATTTGAGGAGAACTAAACGACAAAGCGCAGACTACAAGATATCTCAAAATGAATCAGAGACAAATTTGAGGAGAACTAAACGACAAAGCGTAGACTACAAGATATCTCAAAATGAATCAGAGACAACTTTGAGGAGAACTAAATGACAAAGCTCGGACTACAAGAGATCTCAAAATAAATCAGAGACAAATTTGAGGAGAACTTAACTTCAAAGCTCAGACTACAAGAGATCTCAAAATGAATCAGAGACAACTTTGAGGAGAACTAAACGACAAAGCTCAGACTACAAGAGATCTCAAAATGAATCAGAGACAAATTTGAGGAGAACTAAACGACAAAGCGCAGACTACAAGATATCTCAAAATTAATCAGAGACAAATTTGAGGAGAACTAAACGACAAAGCTCAGACTACAAGATATCTCAAAATGAATCAGAGACAAATTTGAGGAGAACTAAACGACAAAGCGCAGACTACAGATATCTCAAAATGAATCAGAGACAAATTTGAAGAGAACTAAACGACAAAGCTCAGACTACAAGATATCTCAAAATGAATCAGAGACAAATTTGAGGAGAACTAAACGACAAAGCTCAGACTACAAGAGATCTCAAAATAAATCAGAGACAACTTTGAGGAGAACTAAATGACAAAGCTCAGACTACAAGAGATCTCAAAATAAATCAGAGACAAATTTGAGGAAAACTAAACGGCAAAGCTCAGACTACAAGAGATCTCAAAATGAATCAGAGACAACTTTGAGGAGAACTAAACGACAAAGCTCAGACTACAAGAGATCTCAAAATGAATCAGAGACAAATTTCAGGAGAACTAAACGACAAAGCGCAGACTACAAGATATCTCAAAATGAATCAGAGAAAAATTTGAGGAGAACTTAAACGACAAAGCGCAGACTACAAGATATCTCAAAATGAATCAGAGACAACTTTGAGGAGAACTAAATGACAAAGCTCGGACTACAAGAGATCTCAAAATAAATCAGAGACAAATTTGAGGAGAACTAAACGACATAGCTCAGACTACAAGAGATCTCAAAATGAATCAGAGACAACTTTGAGGAGAACTAAACGACAAAGCTCAGACTACAAGAGATCTCAAAAAGAATCAGAGACAAATTTGAGGACAACTGGTGGCAAAGCTCAGACTACAAGATATCTCAAAATGAAAAATAGTCAAAACTAAAGAAATTGAAACGTCTAAACCCAGAATATAGACAAACAGAAAAAGAGGTTGTATCTAAACAACAGAAACGTTTAGATCCAAAATTCAACTTGCTTCAAAATGAAAAAGAGTCAAAACGAAAGAAATTGAAACATCTAAATCAAGAATATAGACAAACAGAAAAGGGGTTTTGTCTAAACAACAGAAACGTTTAGATCCAAAATTCAACTTGCTTCAAAATGAAAAAGAGTCAAAACGAAACAAATTGAAACGTCCTAATCCAGAATCCAAAATCAACAAGGTTTTGTTGCAATGAACAAAATTCTGAGATTTATATCTCAATTAGAAAAAGCAAGTATGACAAATTGGAAGCAAATCATTGAAAAGAATATTGTTATACAAAACAATGGATATGATTGTGGAGTTCATATCTGTATCAATGCAGATTTAACACTTCAGGAAAAGTCGCTTCAAATTCCTAGAAGACATGTGACAGTATATCGTCAAAAAATAACATAGAATATCTTGAAATATTCAGTTTGAAACAGTCTGCAAGAATTTTCAATTGCATTATCAAAAGATTTATATAGAAAAACACTAACATGTTCTTAGTGTTTAAAAAATTAATTCAACTTGAATTCAACAAGTTAACCATCAAGGTTATATTTACTGGTGTGGTTTGGAGTAGGTGTAGGGGAGTAGGGAGCCTACTGTATATTAAATCAACAAGTTAACCATCAAGGTTATATTTACTGGTGCGGCCTGGAGTAGGTGTAGGGGAGAATGGAGCCTACTGTATATTAAATCAACAAGTTAACCATCAAGGTTATATTTACTGGTGTGGCCTGGAGTAGGTGTAGGGGAGAATGGAGCCTACTGTATATTAAATCAACAAGTTAACCATCAAGGTTATATTTACTGGTGTGGTTTGGAGTAGGTGTAGGGGAGTAGGTAGCCTACTGTATATTCAACAAGATACAAAATGTTAAAATTGTTTGTAAGCCATCTATCTGTTCAAAACCAATGCCAACTGTCGGCATTGAATCAAAAATGAAGATGAGAGCCTTCTGTCAGTATTGAATCAAAAATGAAGATGAGAGCCTTCTGTCAGTATTGAATCAAAAATGAAGATGAGAGTCTCTTCATACTATTAGAAGTAAACATACAGCAGATGAAAACCTGGTTAACTCTGACAGCTTCAACTTGTAAAGTATGAAGATGATCCATGGCTGAAGTTAAAATCAAGTTTCCTAAATCAGGTCTAAGAAGATGAGAAGTAATAGATGAAAATTGATATTTTAGATTTAAAATAAATAATTATCAGTCCTCATATGTAACACTCTCATAATTATTATTACTTTTCACTATTATTTGAATCAGTCTTAGTCTGTTTAACTACTATTCACTTTATTTTGTTTAGATTGTAGATTAATTACAATTCATTATAATTTAACTCATGTTCAGTTCTTTCTCTTTAACAACCTAGTGATCACTTATTAATAGTTGTCTTCTATCATGCTTTGGGTCTCATGCTTTAATAAGTCTTATTCGAAAGCAATAAATTGCAGTCATAGAATGTTTGAGTGACAACCTGTGTTAAAACAGAAAATATACTTTAAAGTGGGCGTATCTTGCTAGGCAACCACTTGTTCCTTCCATTCATGCTCCTTGATTCCCTAGATTAAAACCCTACTATTTTGTGATTTTCTCTCCGGCTATATTTTATGACATAAAAAATATTTTAAGGGCTTTCCTTTTGTGTTGAAAACCTTTGATGTCAAATCAGCTTGAAATGTTCAATATTCAAATGTGTCTTAATATGTCTTGTTTTATAGCATCAGTTAAACTAGCAGAAGAAAATAAAGATTTTGTTATTGGTTTTATCTGTCAGAATAGATTATCTAATGATCCTACACTAGTGCATTTAACACCAGGTTAGCCCCAAAACAAGTAATTACTGCAGGGATATTTACAGTTATATAATCTTACTTCTGTAAAATATTCATATTGAGTCACCTCCTGTTCAGTAGTCCAATTTCCCTATTTGAACTCTCTCAAAAAGGAAGTCAAAATGGCATACCCAGTCACAAAAAGACAATAGGTGTTCATAGAAAAGTATACATGCCCTGACTTGTTAGCGATATCTGACAATGTAATTAAAGTTAATCTTGAAAGTATCTTATTGAAGTTTATTGAATATACATTAATTAAACAATAACTTCTATACTAGGTTGCTCTTGTGAGGATTTTATATTCAAAATATATCTCTTCATCATAAAATATAAGATAAAAGTCATAATCTTATTTATCCATGTTCAATTGGATATTAAGGTTATTATTTCAATTTTTTTGATTTAGGTGTTCAGCTGAAAAAAGGAGGTGATGATCTTGGACAACAATATTTAACTCCAGAAGAAGTTATTGGCCAACGTGGAAATGATGTTATAATAGTTGGGCGTGGTATTACTCAATCATTTGATGTTATAAATACAGCTATTGCCTATAAACAATCTGCTTATCATGCTTACTGTCAATTATTGCAATAAATCATATCTTTTGGAAAGTTACACATCTTGTGATAGGTTACGTATCTAGTCCAATTGACAGTGTTTTGCTATTTTCCAGAAAAATGTTCGCAGGGTGTAAGAAATCTACCCTTCATATGTATGCAGAATATTGAGTCTATATGAGGCCCGCACCTTAATCAAATGTTTTTAATTAACCATTTAAAAGGGATATTACGTCTTAGAATGAACATAAAATTTAATTTTAAACATGGTCAATAAGTATATTCATCCGTAAATTTACCTGCTGCCATAAATAACATAAAAAAATATATATCCAAAAAACTAAGCAATTATCTATAAAAATGCTTTTGATTATTGAAAAACGCTTAATAAGTTTTGAGTTTTCTAGATTTTAAGAGGTAAGTTCATATTGACCATTCTTGAGAACCAAAATTTTATGTTCATGCTAAGATGCAGTATCCCTTTAAAATTAACTTAGTTTGATCAAGTAGATACAAACCGTGTTTCCACTTCTTTACAACGCTCACTTTAAGCTAGCTTTTTGGTGTTTCCACTTGTTAAATTGCTGAACCATTACGGTTCGTGAACCGATAACCTCAATTTTAGCGTTCGGCAATTTATTGGGCACCAAATGTAAGCTAGCTTTAAAGCCAGATTTTTCAACAAGTGGAAACCCAAAAAGCAGGCTTTTTCTTGTTCAGCAATACTGAAATACTAGTTTTAATGGTTTCACGTGCAACATCGGTAGTCTTGTACATTTCGAACTGTCAATGTGCCACTTTTTTTGATCGAGACTAAAGTGGTAACCAGATAATCTAACTGGAAACACAGGGTGTTCGGTAATAAAGCTGGATTTAAAGCTAGCTTTACTTCATAAGTGGAAACGCATGGTTCTGAAAATGAAATTAAAATAAAACATGAACAGACTAACGATTTATTTTCAACAAGCCATTTGTTATAATCAAAAAAATGTAATAACATAATTTATTATAAGATTTCAGGCAGAATTGTATGTACATATAACTTGAAACAATTATCAGCTTCAGTTTTTCATGACAAACTACTATATAGTGAAAGACATTGGTAACTAAAATAACATCAAAGAATTCTTAACTACAACTTATATCCAAAATTTTACCTTATCCTGCTTAGTTGTTCCTAACACAAATTGTACGTTGACTTGTTTGAACTGTGGATTTCTTTATTAAGTACAATGAAATTCCTCAATTCATTAAATATGGTGAGATAGACAAATCACATGTTTTTAAAAAAATGGTTGTTATTAAAAATAAAGTATTTATAGTGTATTATTAATTTATAACGATAGAAAACAAACTAAAACAAAAACAAAGAGCCTCATAATAAGAATTTCAATATTCACTATATAATGTTGAATTTATTCACAAGTAACGGAGTAGCACTAGAAAATTTGGGTAAATTTGTTATTTAAGCCTATTTATATAAGTTTAGCTCATCAAGGAATCTGGAATAAAATTATTATTAAATTGAGGGACTTGTCAAACCTTCTTAATGCATACCCTTTCCAAAAGAACATAATATATATAAGAATGTAAGGATATTAGATCGAGTTTGTTAAACCTTACATAAAATAGCCAAATCACACCGGTATGAAATAATTTACAAGATAGCTTGCCAGACAAGGTAACATACATACGTCCACAGGCAGCATTGAATATGAATAATAAATTGAGCAATAATTCAAAAAACATTCACTGAATATTGAAGTCAAGGGCAAAGACTCAAAAACTATTCATGGAAAATCTTCAAATTCGAACTTGACCACTGTCTTATCAATTCAAATGCTCACACCAAGTTTCATTAAAATCCATTGAACAAAAACTGTTTATCGAAAAATCGTCCAAATCAAACGTGACTATCGTTTTATCAATTCCAATGCTCATACCAAGTTTCATTAAAATCCATAGAAAATTGAAGCTTCTATTGTGTCTACAACAAATGAATTTTTACACAAATTTACTTCGTCAAGGGCAATTACTCATAAACTATTCATCGAAAAATTGTCAAATTCAAAACCTGACCACCGCCTTATCAATTCCAATTCTCACACCAAGTTTCATTAAAATCCATTGAAAATTGTAGCTTCTATTGTGTCTACAACAAATATAGAGGCAGGGGCAATAACTCAAAAAACGTTTATCAAAAAATCGTCAAAATCGAATTTGACTGCCGTCTTATCAGTTCCAATGCTCATACCAAGTTTCATTAAAATCCATTGAAAAATTGTAGTTTCTATTGTGTCTACAACAAATATAGAGGCAGGGGCAATAACTTAAAAACTGTTAATCGAAAAATCGTCCAAATCAAACTTGACTATCGTCTTATCAATTCCAATGCTCACACTAAGTTTTATACAAATCAATTGAAAATTGTAGCTTCTATTGTGTCTACAACAAATGTTGACGGACCGACGGAACGACAGACAGGGGCGACAATAATATATATCCACATATTAATGTGGGCGTATAATAAAAAAAATTATAAGTTGGTAATTATAGTGTTATATAAATCTCTCCACAATATTTAAATTTTGAAATTATTTCACAACATTATCCTATAACAAGTTTGTAAATATCATTCATACATTGCATTACATTGCAGATGTTCAAACTTGAATACTTGTAAGAAACTAAGAGTGTTGACAATCAACTATTTTTTTTTGCTATATTCTTAATGTAATTGTTTTTCCGATCACTTGATATTGACAGTCTCCAATATGATAATATATATAAAATTACAACTTTAAACAATAAATTAAGACTTTTGTGGACAAGTAATAATAACATTGCCAATAACAAATTTGGGATAATAACTTTGTATGAGACAGATTCTACAGCCAAATTTCTTTATCAACCTGGAAATCCAATTTTCTATTCCAATGAGCACCATTTTTAAAATATAGTCACTTCAAAGAACTACATGATCATAATCACAAAAATACAAGTACCAAACTAAAGAACCTACAACTGTAAACAAAACATGTCTTCTGCTTCATCCTCTTTCTTAAATTCATTGCCATTGAACAAAGTTTGTGATTTTAACAGGATCCATAAAGGTAAAGTGCAATAAACTTGGTCTTACTCATGGAAAACACCAAAATTTTGTATGAATAACAAATAGATACTAGATTTTGATATTACTGTCAAAACAATTTTGTTTAAAGACTATAAACACACAGAAATAGGAAATACTGAACATGTCCAAGAGACTTCACAGTAATTATGTAACTATGGCAAATCGTAGAATTTTCAAAAATAAAGAACAATAAACAATTATTTGGATAATAATTGATTTATTAAGTTCAATCAAATATAAACAATATAAGGATGAAAGCATCATAAACATACCAAATGAAGAGTTTCATTGAATTTACAAACACCAATTTGAAGTGGAATCAGGTGTCACAGAAGTCATCATGCTTTAATTACACTAAAATTAAGCCTGCTTGTCTACCATATTGACTACAGCAACCTGGCCAATCTTTCTTTTAAAACAATACAAAATTAAGATAAGCAAGAAAATACAGAATCACATGTTTCTTCTATTCTATGTTATATCTGAACATTCACAATGACCGTATCTGCATACCTTTGTTTCGCTCTAGGACAGGAGTTTTCAACCTTGGGATCGCGTCCCCAATTTGGGGACGTAGGAAAACTTTTGGGGGGACACGAACATCATATAATCGCAAAGAAATAAACGTTGTGTCCATGTAATTTATTTATACAATATGATTATATGAAGATAGTTTAATGAATTTTTATATATTCTATTCCACAGTTATGGTAAGTCAATATTTGAATTGAAATGGGGGATGCGAACTCTTCATTAACCCAAAAATGGGGACATTGCTGGAAAAGGTTGAATACCCCTGCTCTAGGATTACATAGAAAAATAACTACTTGAATTCTCCCTAATACAGACTATTTCAGATACTAATAATCATTACAACATAGGATATACAGTGTTCCCAAAATTGTACAATTATTGATATACCTAAGAATAATTATTCTCTGTGTAGTTTATTGGAAGAGTAAGTATATTTGTCTCAGAAGATATTGTTGTGGAAATTTTGATTTACAAAAGCAATGGTATCCAGTGCTTTATATATTTTTAAGATGTAAAAGAAATCAGTTGATTATTCAGGTCTACTTGATAATAAATTGCCCTAGATCAATGAATCAAATTTTCTTTTTGAATATTAGAAAACATGAATTTTACTTAGTATTCGGCTTTTTGATGAACATATATAATATATACATTCATCTGAAAGCCAAATACTTGGTATTCATGTATTAATGCTACATGTTTATTTGGGAAATCACAATATACCATTAAAGAATATTGACAGATTTGATGGGCAAAATTATGATATATAAACAGATACAATCATCTCTAATTACAAATTTTTACAACATTAATCTTCATTTTTTTTTCACATCTATTGATATAAACGGTATAGATATCAAAGTCAATTTAAAAGTTTTCAAGGTTGGTTGGTTTCACTAAGTGGTAATAACGATTAGGACAGTTTGACATCTGAATGCCAACAGACATATTAGTGTGTCTTAATGGGTTTTATAGTGGGTGTCTACATTTCTTGACAACAAATTTGGCTGTCTAATGGCAGACAGACAGTTTTAAATAATTAATTTCAATCTTAATAAAGCATTTTAACCATATAATCATGTTCAATAATTTAGAGTACTGTGTTTGCTAAATAAAATAGCAAATCATTATTGATATTATATAGCAAAGACATGAAATCATATGTTACATAACAATTCAAACAATATTGTTTCAGCAAAAATATAATCATAAATAAAGCACTAAAATGGTATGTATGTACATAAAAAAAAAAATAGTGATGGCCATCGTAATACACCCACACTTATAATGGTACATTAGCTAATTTGTCCGGGAGGTTGACAAGAATTATCGGTAAATGAAAGATTTTTCTGATTTTTAAATAAAGCTCATCCTAGGGTGATTCTCACACAAAGTTTTGTCATAATCCATCAACCAGCTTTCTATTGTGTCCACAATGAATAAAACATATTTTTAAGAACAAGTGCAATAACTCATACAAAATATTTTTTGATTAGTTTGATTTTCAATAGGGTTTATCCTTGATTGATAAAAATACTCATACTAAATTTCATCAAAATCTATCCAGAAACCAGCTCTCTATTGTGTCCAACACATTTGTGGACGGACGGACAGGGGCGGCTACTATATACGGCCACATTAATGTGTGGGCGTATAAAAATTAACCAAAACAACAATTTAAAATAAAATAATAAATCACCCTTCAAATTCATTCTATACCTTTGATAAAATGTCCAAGTATATGTAAAGTTATAGTCAACTTAAGGTTATTTGAGAGTCATTTTATGAGAAAAATTGTTATCCATTAATCGAGCACACTAGTATTCTTACCACTGTTTTGATTAATTATGTACCAAACACTAATATATCTAATTAGACAAATTACATGTTAAATTAGTTAAAACAAGGTACTAATTTGTTTTAGAAATGAAAATAGTAGCTCTGTAGCTGTTAATGGAACAACTGTTGTCTGACCCTGTATAAATCTTTCAAAAAATAGTCAAAATTGTCAATACTCACTCGGTACAGGTAGGCCTCAAATGAAACTATGCATTTTTCTAACATTGAAATAACACACTCTTAAGTTTTATATATAGCCTATTTTATACATTTTAATTATAATCATTAACAGCAAGTTGTTTCTGATGAGGACTTTCAATAATAAAAGGAAATAACAAAGGACTATATTTGATATTTTAATATCACCTGTATATCAACCTGTCAATGGGCGGAGATCAACTCTAACACGTTCACAAGAACTTAACATTCCTATTGTAGGATAAAAACCACCTTTTGGTATCATTGTTTTTCTTTTTCCAATTAATTTGCCATTTCTTGTAAAAAACACCTGAAATAAATATATACACTTCAAAAACATGCAGGTACATGTAGGTAAAAATCTTCTCTTGAATTCATCATCGATCTTCATAGTGTTCTTGAAAGTTCCAAAATACACAATATTTATATTATACACAGGCAGTAAAAGAAAACATGATGCAACAATAATTGATACAGCCCTCCTTAATAAATTTCCAGTAAATCAAGAGTGGTTTTCAATAATAATGAGCATGTAAAAATAAAAGTTGTTCAGAAGACCATCTATGCCCACAATTTGATATTTTGGTTAAGTTAAAAGAACAGGTATGCAATTGGATAATTGAAAAAGCCACAATATTTTATCTGAGCTTATCTTTAATAGTTTACAGCTCACCACCAAATTTTGAGCCTTCAAATCAGTGTGTGTCAAGAACTATAGCCTACACATTTGTAAGACAAAAACAGAAGTTTCTTAATCTA
Source organism: Nipponacmea schrenckii (assembly GCA_030562195.1). NCBI lineage: Eukaryota > Metazoa > Mollusca > Gastropoda > Lottiidae > Nipponacmea > Nipponacmea schrenckii. The sequence continues at coordinate 31,811,280 of CM060201.1, forward strand.
CAGTGGCTTACATGCGACATAATTATTTGCACTGCTTTGTTTTTGAAAACTACAAATGCCACATAGAAACTGTTAACATTTCTCCCGCAAAACCCGCAAAAGTAAACTACATGAATGTATTTTCACGCCATTTTGTCCAACCGGAAATGACGTATGACTAATTTCAGATTTTTTCTCATTTATGATGCTAGTTTTCAATCAATGTGGATCGCGTTTTTTTTTTGTTAATTACTTTCAATCTTTCTTTACAAGATAGCATTTTAAGAATTATACATTTCCCAACTTTGTCGCTGACTTTTATAATTTTAATTTTTGCGTTTTTTTCAACTTTCGATATGAAAATTTACAGATATATAGACATTTTGATTGCAAACTATAATTGATTTTCAAAGTATTGATATCATTTCCAGTTTTGATGTTATTTGCTTATAAAGTTGCATTTTGCACTTCCGGAATATTGAAGATATTTGAAAAACTTTTGTTTAACTCAAAATGGGGCCTCAGGGTTAAATCTCATAATTTTAGATTTTCTGGTAACATCAATTGATTGCGCTAAAAAGTATGCAAAGGAATTTTTTAATTTCATTTTTTTTTTTTATATATTTTCAGTTGAAATTTTTCAGTAATTGTCAAAACTTTCAAGGCTCATATTTCGCGACCTTGACCTTTGGTGACCTTTTGAATTGAAGAAAAGTTATAGCCCTTGATTATATCTACCCAATGGTATCTTCACATTTGTTGTCCTATGTTTACTTCCGGTTTTGCGGCAAATTGAAAATCACAGGACAGAATTTATTACAAATTCTTTTTGTGCTTAATCTCATCTTTCCATTATTATATCACACTTGGTATTTTAATCAAAATTGCGCTTTTTTAAAAATTTGAAACATTTCGAAAACAAAGCAGTGCAAATAATTATGTCGTATGTAAGCCACTGTAGATTGAGAAACTGCTGTTCTTGTCTTACAAATGTGTCTATTTCTTGACACACACTGATTTGAAGGCTCAAAATTCGGTGGTGAGCTGTGAACTATTAAAGATAAGCTCAGATAAAATATTATCGGTTTCTTGTAATTGTGTGTGTTTTCTTTTAAAGCGATTGGGGTCTCGGGGGATAATCCAATTTGTGTTATTTTGATGTATATAGAATCTATCACCAATTTTATTTTGAATTTCTTACGATTAAAATTTTAAAAAACTTTGAAGGGTCGTATATAGTGATGTTGTTCTGGAGATCTTTTGACCAGTACAAATGTGAAAGGTCTCGAGACGATCTATCCAAAGACATATTAAGCTTTATTGTAAGGTTTATACTAAGGTTTTAATCTGCATTTAAAAATTGCGAATATTTCCTATAAAACGGTATAAGTCAATGTACATTGAGTTTGGGCGATCTACAAGATATGAGTTTCAGCTATCCAAATTTATTTTTTAGTTTAATTGTTCTACATCCAGTTAAAATGTTTCTAAATTATTATGTACCTTAAATAAAAGGAATTATTGTTTATTTCTCGTTGTGGGTGATGTATGATATGGAATATTTGGAACAAAATTACAACCTTTAGAATTTTAAATTATATCTCTTAAGGAAAAATAATGTACAGTTGAATTGAAAAGTGGTCTAAGGGGCGCAACTCTATAAAATACACTCTTAAAGATGTAAAGCCCCGCTGTTATTTTGATGTCTCTATGTTATACCATGGCAACTTGCCACAAATTGCAGGATCTAATGTTCCTACTACCTAAATTAAGACAGATGTTAAATTATAAATAAACAGATTAAAAGTATTAACGATCTGGAAAGTTAATGAAATCTGAAATCAATTTGTTATCTCAAATAAGGTGTTCTGTCCCTTAGACCACAAATTGTTATTTTTCGACGTTGTAAAAAAACATCATATATTTAGAAGAATTGTATATTCTTCTAAAACACCCCTTTCGCAACCTCGAAGAGAAGCTGTGCAAATACAAAATTTTTTAATTTAGGTGTACGGCTCTAGTTTTTATTTTGAATTAAAACCTTTATTTTCCGCCAAGGTGGCATTGGAAGCATTGAAATTTAACAATGGAATATTCAACCTTCAATCATATACTTCTTTTCTAGGGGGATAATGTACAATATTCCTAAGTTTCATTAAAAGAATTATACCTAATAACAAGTAATATCTTATTAAATACTTTTCAGTATTTTTATATGCCCACACCAAAGTATGGGCGTATATTGTAATCATCCCTGTCCGTCCATCCATTCACAATTACTTCGTGCTCACTCTACAGGCTACAATTCTTCAAGGATTCTTTTGATTTTTATTCTGTGGGTCAGTGTCATTATGAAGATGATCCCTATCGACTTGGGTGATGATCGGATTTGTGTTCTTCAAAATATCACGTCTGACTAAGCGTTTTTCACTTCATTAGCTATTGGGTGCAACTTGTGCTCACTCTACAGACTACACTTCTTTATGGATTCTTTTGATTTTTATTTTGTGGGTCAGTGTCATTATGAAGATGATACCTATCGATTTTCGTGATGATCAGATAATTTTTCACCGAAATATTGTGGGTGACTTAGCGTTTTTCACTCCATTACCTATAGGGTGCACCCTGCTCACTCTACAGGCTACAATTATTTATGGATTCTTTTTATTTTTATTTTGTAGGTCAGTGTCATTATGAAGATGATCCCCATTGATTTTCGTGATGATCAGATAATTTTTCACCGAAATATTGTGTTTGACTAAATGTCCATTTCATCAGGAGTACATAAACACTAAATGAATTTTAAAAAAACAAATGATTAAAATTCATCTAGTGTTTATGTACTCCTGATGAAATGGACATTTAGTCCATGCAACGTTGAGTTTATTATATAAAGATGGTTATTATATAAAGATGGTTTAGTGACATACAGCTTTATTATTTTATTCATCACTTTATACAGTGTCACAGCATCATGTTTATTATGACTTGGATCTCATCACAGTATTCATACTTCTTTTATGGTTTGGATTCTTAATTAATTCTAAATTAACTTTTGGATTTACTACTACATTAATGTGTGGGCGTATAAAAAGGAAACCCAAGCTAAACCGGTCCATGTATAAGGATATAAGGTCTACAGCTTCCAAACAAATTTTGTGGACATAATGTATTATGTGACTTCATGTAAGACATTCATTTTTGATACCCATTTCAAGATCTATAGCCAAGACATAAAATTATATTCTATCATTTTTAGTTTGAGCATATCATATATTGCATATGAAAGTTTGACATCAAAATCCTACGCAGCAATTAACGTTTATAAAAGAAATGAAACAATATTTATTTTTTTCATGGGGGTCATTTATCGGCATCTTTCATAGACTATCCTGTTCCAATGTACCTGTGGAATTGATATTAATAGATTCTGGTAATAACCATCAAATGGGTGCATAAAATGTTAGCTTAAGTGAAATTGCAATGAATCACAGAGGCCCGAATGAATGGATTGGCTCAAATTTAAGCTATCAATGTCCTCTATACACATAGTTTTATGCAAAATGGCGTATTTCAAACAAAGCTGCCGGTGGGCGTATACTAACTTGCCTGGCAAGCCATCTTGTGAACTTACAGGGCTTTAACTAAGCATCTATTAAGTTAACAGGAAGTTACATGTAACAATAAAAATATTGACATTATTTACTCACTATAAAAAATTTGTATATATACCTGAACACTGGTACCAGTACCAACTTCACCATTAGCTTTAACCCATGGTTCCTCATCATCTTCATCATCATCTGAATCCGATCCATTCTCCATCTGATTGTTAGAAATACGAACATATTCATCTTCATCATTAACATTTAAAATATCATTCTCACTATCATAATCTGGTGGAAATAATATACCACATCCCATAATATCACCTGAAATATACATCAATACCACCTTGAAGTTGATCTTGCCCTTAAAATGTATAGTCTTCAGAAATACCAGAAGGAAAATAACTTTGGTTCTAGGACACCAATAGTAATAATGTTGGTGTTAAAATGTATGTTTTCAGGGTCAAGGAATTCATTTATAATGAGTTTATCCCATAGACATATTCATAACATGAACAAGATTCATATAGCCAATAACTATATTTATCTAGGTTGTCTTTCCACACTCGAACCAAGTACAAGATATATACTCACCTTTATGACATTTTGGACCAAACTGATCGCCAACACCAGAACCAAGAAATATTTTACCATCATCTACGAGAAAATTACAATACCCAACAATAATTACATACACAATACAACACAAAAAAGTCTGAAAGCAGAATTCCGGAAAATATGTATGTGCATAACTATATCAAAATAAATTGTTCAAAATCAGATTTTGCATACTTTCAGTTTTAAAAAAGAAAAAATAGCGATGGCCATCGTAATACGCAAACATTTATAATAGCAGCCAATTTGTCCGGGAGGTTGACAAAAATTATCGGTAAATGAAAGATTTTTCTTGATTTTAAATTAAAGTTCATCCTTAGATGATTAAGAACACTCACAAAAAATTTAACCAAATCCATCAAGAAAACCAGCTCTCTATCGTGTCCACAAGTAATTCAAGAACAAGGGCAATAAATAATAGTAAATAATTTTCGATTAGTCTGATTTTCAAAAGGGTTTATACTTGAGTGATTACAACCACTCACACCACATTTCATCAAAATCCATCCAGATCCACAAATAATTCAAAAATAACTCAGAACAAGGGCGATAACTCATTGAAAATATTTTTCGATTGGTCTGATTTTTAATAGGGTTCAGTCTTGGGATTGCAAAGATTCACACCAAGTTTTGTCAAATTACATCAAGATACCAGCTCCTTATCCTGTCCACAACAGACACAACAGACGGACCGACCGACGGACAGACAGACAAACAAACAGACAGACAGACTACGCCCACATAAATGTGTGTCAAATCCAAATTAAAAAATAAATAAACAAAAGATTTTGGTGATTTTCAATAGGAACAAGAACTAATATTTGACAACAGATATCAATTTTCAAAAATCAGAAATATTATAAACACTTGTTCGGGAACCAATTCAAATCAGAGTCAGGTTCGCTTCCACCAATTGCTGATATCGCAACCTAGGTAGTTGTTGGTATTCGTAGTAGTTGGTAGTTGGATTAGTTCAAATTGGACGATTCTGTGCTGTTGGTTTGGTTGTTGGTAAATCTTGAGATCTGGTCGGGTCGAATGACATGGCGGTTAAACTCAGCCCTGAATGAGTGGCGTGAGTTATATAGCATCTTATATATGAAATTTATACATACCAGCATGATAGGCAATTGAACCACGATTCCAACCAGGATGTCTGTGAGGTGGATAGTTCTAAAATATTGTAAATCAAACTTCTAAAATAAAGCAAGACTTCAAGGTGTTGAAATTACAATATTATCTAAACAGAGAATCTACAATTGAATTGGGTTTTCATACAATAAATAAAAACTACTGGAAGGCTACAAATTATTGCGAGATAGAAATTAATGCGTTAAATGCAACCTATCCGCGATCGCATTAATTTGTATCCGCATACATGTTTCCAATTGAATTATATGGACAACAGGTAATATAGGTCAAATATTTAAATTGAGACTGGATGGGATTAAGTAATTAGGTAATTATCTCTGAATTTGAAGCTGATTAGTAATCAATGACATCAAAAGAGTGTTAATGAAAAGAACCGTTATTGATAAGATTAGATACTTACAGGAAGCCATTTTCTTTTTTATGATATTTTATGATATCCACCTATCGCGGATCGCATTAATTTGTACTCGCATTTTAGTCTTTATACCCCATGTTGCATTAATTTGTTGACGCATTAATTTCTAGCCTTACAGTACTTTCCATTGCAAATTTGTTTCAAAAATATTAAGTACAACTTGTTATTTGGGTCTCAAGTTTTATTACCACAAGCCCCTAAGTTTTGTAACCTATTGAAAATGAGACTGCCACAAACTAACCTGTCTTGCAACTCCTATAGCAATATAACAGTTTTCACCAGGATCAACAATTTCTATTTCAAAATAATGAAATGTGGTATCCAACGGAAACTTTGCCTGAGCTAAACCAACATCTAAAATACTCTTACCACGACCAACATATTCAATGACCTAGAACAGAAATACATAACATATATAACCTTTTCTTAATAAAATCATAAAGATATTTGAAAAGACCAGATAAACCCAGTTTGGCACTTGGTAAACAACAAGTTTTCAACATGGTTTATCAAACTTGGCTATAACACTCAAATTTATACAAAAGTCTACAATTCAAACATGAACATCTAGTGATGGTAAGGGAGGTTCATATTCGAATTATAGATTTTAGTTACTAATTACATTAAGATAGTAATCACATGAAGCAATTTTTCTGCAAATGGATCGAATACGAAGAAACATTTTCAATATTCTTCATCAAAAGGGAGTTTTTATATTTTGAATTGGGCACATAAAAATATCGATGGCCTCATTTGTAATAGCAGCAATTGGTCTGGGAGGTTGATCATATTCCATCAAGAAACTATATATGAAAATAACTCATATCACATATTTTTCGAATGATCTGATTTTAAAAAGGGTTCGTTATTGGATGATTACGAGGACACACACCACATTTTGTTGAAAACCATAAAGAAACAAGCTTTTTATCGTGTTCACAAAGAATTGAATATGTTTTTAAGAACGAAGGGAAATAACTCATAGTGGTAATTTTTTGGTTGTTCTGATTTTGAATAGGGTTCATTCTTGGGTTATAACCAGAACTCCACCAAGAATCGTCAAAATACATCAAGAAACCACTTCTCTATCCTCAAAGAATTCAGGAACAAGGGCAATAACTCATATTTAATATTGGTCTGATTAATAGGGTTTATCCTTGGGTGATTATGAAGTATCAGACCAAGTTTTATTAAAATCCATAAAGAAACAGCTCTCTATCGTGTTAACAAAGAATTCAAGAACAAGGGAAGTAACCCATAGTACATACAGGGGCGACAACTATATACGCAATAATGTGTAGGTGAATAAAAAGTGGTTCATACTTACAACACCATTTAACTTTACATCATGTAATCTGGACCATTCTTCTTCACCATAATCAACTGCCATCAATATTATATCTTCTTTATTCCAATCAATATTATTATTCATACGTACTTCACCTTCACAATGGAAACCAACTGCTGGGTGAAAACCTCCTGGGGGTAAGGACACTGCCAAACTTCCTAACTGTAAAAAAATGATACAAATATTTCTTTTATATGAATTCTAATTATACCATTATTGAACAAAGATGACTAGGTGCATATGCACATTATGATCAAATTCATAAATAATTCAATACCGATTTTAATATTTAAATAGAGCTGAGTACAGCACTATGCTTGGCCTTCGACATTTTGCCACATAGCTTTAGGGCCCTTTTGACATTAATACAATCTTTAAAAGTTTTGAGAGTTACTGAAAAACTTCAATAAATAAATAATCAAAAGAAAAGCAAAATTGAAACTCAAAAATTTACTCGCATTCTTTTTGCGCAATTGATTGGTCTTTCTAAAAGTAGTTAAATTATTAATTTTAATATTTAAATATTGAAATTATAAAAATGTTTGTCAAATCAAACCGTAACTTTCGGTTCAGATTTTTTATTCTAATATCAATTAATAAACATTTCTAGTTAATTACAGGAAAAATTTTTCAAGTATCTTCAATATTCCAGAAGTTAAAATTTCAACTTTAAAAGCAAATAACATCAAAACTGGGAGTGATATTGATAATTAATTATATGTAAGTTTCCAGGGAAAAGGTGAAAATTAAATCAGAAAAAGTTACAAAATATATAGGGGCAGGAGTAATAACTCAAAAAGCTTTCATCGAAAAATCCTCAAAATCGAACTTGACTGCTGTCTTATCAATTCCAATTCTCATACCAAGTTTCATCTAAATCCATATAAATTGTAGCATCTATAGTGTCTACAACAAATGAATTTTTACACAATTTTACTTAGTCAAGGACAATTACTCCTAAACTATTCATCCAAAAATCGTCAAATTCAAAAACTGACCACCGCCTTATCAATTCCAATGCTCATACCAAGTTTCATCAAAATCCCTTGAAAATTGTAGCCTCTACAACACCCACAATAAAATTTTGACACGATTTTACAAAGTCAAGAGCAATTACTTGCAAGCCATGCATAGAAAAATCGTCCAATTCGAAATTGATCACTATCTTATCAATTTCAATGCTAACACCAAGTATCATCAAAATCCATTAGAAATAGTAGCGTCTATTGCACTCACAATAAAATTTTGACACTATTTTACTAAATCAAGGGCAATAACTCGCAAACCATTCTTCGAAAAATAGTCATATTCGCATTTGACCGGCGTTTTATCAATTCCAATCCTCCGAATAAGTTTCATCGTAATCCATTAAATATTGTAGCTTCTATTGCACTCACAATAGAATTTTGACGGGATTTAACTTAGTCAAGGGCAATAACTCGAGAACCGTTTATCTACAAATCGTCAAATTCAAAATTTAACCACCGCCTTATCAATTTGAATGCTCATACCAATTTTCATTCAAATCCATTGAAAATTGTAGCTTCTATAGCATCAACAATAAATTTTGACGTGATGTAAATAAGTCAAGGGCAATAACTCAAAAACCGTTCATCGAAAAATTTTCAAATTCAAACTTGAGCGTCGTCTTATCAATTCTAATGCTCACACCAAGTTTCATTCACATCCATTGCAAATTGTAGCTTCTTTCGTGTCTACAACAAATATAGAGGCATGGGCAATAACAGACCGACAGACCGACGGACAGGGGCGACGACAATATACGTGCACATATTCATGTGGGCGAATAAAAATTGTAGCTTCTATAGTATCTACAACAAATATAGAGGCAGGGGTAATAACTCAAATCCCTTTCATCGAAATCGTCAAAATCAAACTTGACTGCTGTCTTATCAATTCCGATGCTCATAACAAGTTTCATCTAAATCCATATAAATTTGTAGCTACTACAAATATAGAGGCAGGGGTAATAACTCAAAAACTGTTTATCGAAAGATCGTCAAAATCGAACTTGACTGCTGTCTTATCAATTCCAATGCTCATACCAAGTTTTATCTAAATCCATATAAATTTGTAGCTTCTATAGTATCTACAAAAAATATAGAGGCAGGGGTAATAACTCAAAAACTGTTTATCGAAAGATCGTCAAAATCGAACTTGACTGCTGTCTTATCAATTCCAATGCTCATACCAAGTTTCATCTAAATCCATATAATATTTTAGCTTCTATTGTGTCTACAACAAATGTAGTCTGAACAGGGGCGACAACAATATAAGTCCACATAATCATGTTAGTGTATAAAAATTGTACCAAAACAAAGCTTGGCAATCAAAATCAATTGCCAAGCAAATAATTCTGAATGGGGTAGAGATTGTAAAAATCCCACACATAAAATAGTCCTTTCTAATATTTCAAATATGTTCAAAATGGTATGTTAAATTGAGCTGTGAAAAGTTACTATGCATACAATCACATTGAATTAATTACAAATTTACTTGTTTCTAAAATGCAATGCACTTCTTCCATGTCTTTGGTTGAAATGCTCCAGTCTTACTTAAATCCATACAGCAGTTTTCAAACATTTAACAAAGAGCATGACGAACTTCAAAAGTTTATGTAAACCCCTGAAGTAATTTTTCTTTTTTGCTTACCTCTGTACCATTTTTGGTGAAAAAAACCCGAACAATTTGAGGATCATCACTATCACCATCTTGCTGGAGATACTTTATACCACAACCAACTTTATCACCTACACCACATTTAGGACCAAATAATTTGCCCACATTACGAGCCTTGTAGATCCTAGATTAACAAAAGATTGCAATAATGTACAATTTAAGGATTTTAATCTGATTACGCTTGCAAATTTCATTATCCAGTAAGTATGTATTTTATATAGGATAATCAAGTGCTTCTCAACCTCTGTAAGATCATTTCTCCTGGAAATTGTTCTTCAAAAATGTTCTTCCCCGAAAAAAATCAGTCATTTTAAAATATTATTTTGTTAAAAATGATAAACCATTCTCCACATATCATGATAGGTCAATATGTTATTTCCCGATTGTCAATATGTCCAGGGTGAATGACTGACATCAATTTAGTCGTAGATTAGCTAGCTCAGTTATCTTTAACAACTACATCATCCAATTCCTCTCCTATTGAGAAGCACTTGGTTAATGTTTATTTTAAATTTATTGTTTGTGAGCTAACAGTTCAAAGTATAATAGCTAGCCAGGCAGTTTCCTCAACAGAACTAAGGTGCTGCAAGTTAAACTTTTGATTGAATTTCAAAGCAATAACGTACTAGAACCGTGAAAGGTATTGATGCAGTGCTTGTGCCTTTATAACTGCTGTTAATATTCATTGGACAATAGATAGATTAATCTTGATTAGCAGAAAGACGTACTTCTCAAGTAGAACAGATACATAATTTGTAATCTTCCAAGTTTTATCAACCTGTACATCAATTGTTGGTATCATCTTAGACTATTTTATTTTTGATAAAAAAAACGACTGGTCACTTAATAAATTACATATAAATTACAAAAAGACAAACGAATCAATTTAGGAAATAAAAAAGGGCATTTTATTAACATTGACAACATTATGCAATTAATAAAATATTTTAGAGTTTGATAAATTAGCTTAATAAAATAATTTTCCTAATTACTTCATAAGTTTTAATATTTAGTTATCTCCCTTGTCGTAGTTTCTCTAGGTGGCACTATATTACAGGTTTCTATTGTTTGAAAGTTATCTTAAATAGGAGATTTGCACTTTAACAGTTATTTAAAATTTTCATCATACTTAAGTTTTCCCCAATTTTATGCGACAAATTTTAATTTTTAGACATTTCTTCCTTATGACAATTTGGTTTCCAGAATTTTAACAGCTCTATGAAAATTAATATTACCTTTTTTTCATATAGGAATATACACACATTCATGTGGGCATATAATAAAAGCATAATATATATTTGATCTGAATGTCTGATTGGAACAATAAATTGTAGACCAATAAACAATTTCACAAACCTGCCATCTCCTGTATGATAACCAACAGAATACATTTTATACCCTGGTAATACATCTAAATTATACTTATAAGGTACCAGTCCAATAGCTAAAATAATAATTCATTCATAAAGGTACCGTACAACATGATCACTCAATATTCAGGTTTAAAACATAATAGCACAATGGGAAACAATAACATTGATAAGTTTAGTTTACTAAGTTTTTAGAGTGTATTTATCCTTAATCTGAAAATGTTAAAAATCTCAAATTTCATAAACAAAAAAAATCAAGAAAGTTTGCATCTCTTCAACTAAGTATGGGGTAATAACTCCAAAACGGGGACCTTCTTCTCCATAACTAAATAATTTTAGTGTTGTCTTATCTTACCTAATGGGCCTTCTAAATCAAATCCAACATCTAGTATTTCTACTTCAAAATAACTATTATCCGGTGTTATGGGACTAGGTGATATGAAAACACCAACTTTATTCTCATTGTTAACCTGATAACTAAATATAAAAAACAGCTTAAAAAAGCATAATAATAATTTCTTTATTTCACATGGGTCAGAATTAAATCCAATACCAGTACACAAGGACATGGTCCTAACATTCAGCCCATGGGACAATACAAAAAAATACTTTCAAAATACTAATAATAAGGCTGCATTTTCTTACCTTAGAATATCTCCATCAACCACAACTCGCTCAAATCTTGCTTGTTTTTTACCATCTTTACCACCAGCCAGCCCAAACATTGCAGCTGCCCCTACTGCATGTCTATTTGGTAGATTGCCACAGACATTTAATATCTGGTTACGTAGGAAAGATTCCATTTCACATATATGACTAATAATGAAATAAAAGAATATAACTAGGTTTTACCTAGTGTATTTACCTCAATGGAATTATGTATTTTTCCCAAATTGACCATATTTGAGTTTTGGGGCAGTAGTAAAGTGTCCACACTTATAGCAATGATCTCCCCTAATCTAATTAACAGAGAAAAAATGAACAACCTCATAAAATGACACAATTTAGCCTAGTGTTAGGGTGTATTGAGACGAGTCTCAATGAAAGCACTGGCCTAGGTCACAGAACAATAGATGAGCTTGGTTGTGTGGAATTAATTATTAGTATGATTTTAGACACACAAACACACCTTCATAAACAGATACTCCGATATAAAGTATTTAGTATGAATGGCACCAGTCTGAAATAAGAATTTCCTGAAATCTAACTTAGAAATTGATATACCCAATAAAAAAATTTCTACTTTTAGGATTTGAGCATGGTTAAATGGTTCAAGCCTACCATGGACGAGAAAAGTGCTAAGATTTTGATTTCTTTTGTAAGCTTCATCTAGACGCTTTGGGTATACATGAGGAGATTTGTCTTTTGAGTTCAGAGTAATAGCGTTTTATTATTATGGAGGCTTTGGTACTGTAGAAGTAAATGTAGTTACAAAAGGAATTATTTGTTTGTTGTCCTAAATATTAAGACAATTTGGTATCACAGTCTGTAGTTGGTCGATCCAGTAACTTTCGCGCTGTAGACATCTAAGCTTAGGTTTGCTAGTAGGTGACGAAAAACTGCTTATGGTATGATGGGAAGGTCATCAATGGAATGATTGGGAAGGTTGAATTGAAGTGATGTGCAATCGGTCAATTGGGGTCATTTTTTCTCAAGATGGCCAAAGTGTGTCATTCTTAATTGTTCAAGAAATCTTTTTGAATACTGGTACCCCCTTTTTCGTTGTGTGTATTAGTTTCCTTAAACAAGTAGTTGGCTAGCAAGATACGCCCACTTTAAAATATATTTTCGGTTTTAACACAGGCAGAAACTCCAACATTATTTAGGTCTAATCCAAGTTCTTATCAATATAAATGTTCACTCCCAATTTCATTCAAATCAGATGAAACTTAGTCTCTATTGCATTTACTAGATAATTTTCATGTGTTTGGACTAAGTCAAGGGCAATAACTCAAAAAACGTTCACCGAAATGTAGTCACTATAAGGTAAGGGATAGAGTACGAAAACTATGTATTAAGGCCCCCGCACATGGAGAGAATATAAAGCATGCCACTTACGCTTGACTAGTAGCACACCGTGTGTGGGTGATTTTCGGTGTGCATTTGTCCACTCGTGGACGTGTGGAAAATATTTATCGTGTTTGATATTTCTGGCTAGGTGTGGACGATGGCACACTGTGTGCAGGCTACTGTGCGCTACTTTCTCAGGCGACAGATTCAATGTGCATGCGTTATTGGCTTTTAAAAAGATGGCGCCGTCCAGTGAAGTGGTGACAGGACAGAAGCAATCCTTGAGGATAAGTTTGTTGAATTGTGGCATGATTTTCCCTGCCTCTATGATATTCGATCAACAGAATTTAAAGACAGAGACAAACGTGACAGTGCTATTAAAAAAACTGCTACAGCCCTTGAGCAAACTGGTAAGATCCTGATTATTCAATATTCAACAGCTAGGCTCTAGCTAGGCCTAGACCTTGATCATACCAAAATAGCCCCATGATAAAGGGCGTGTTTATAAGATAGCTATTTGTGATTCAAGTTGTTTTTCAATTTCAAAATGTACCCGTAGGCAATATGGTTTTGAATGATGCAGCAACTGCCTTTGTCAATTTTCCTTATAATAATATTCTTGTCAATTTTTAGGTTATTGAGAGTTTTGAGTTCAAAATTGGTAAGATTTTTTTTCTCATTTGCCAATTTCTTCATGTAAATTGTTGCAAATATTTAAAATATTTTGGCATTATCTGGTGGATTCCAGCCAGATTTATCCGTAAATTTGTTTCGTTTACCAAAGCCCAGTTTTCCTGAAAATAATTATTTAATTTACATGTTCATTTAATTTCAGTTACCCACGTTAAAATTAGTTAAAAATCATTGGTGTTATACAAAGTTTTTGTCATTTTGACCCAATGTATAAATCTGTGCTACACCAAGAAAGTGTTATCCCAATAACAAAAATATTGTTGTAACACCACTTTCTAAATGACATTAAATCATCTAATGTATAAATCATTGACACAATGATATCTCAATCAGGACAGAGAAATAAGCAATAATCAGTGAAACCCCTCTAAACCTGCAGACGATCAGACCCATGATAAATGCCGGTTTGTAAGGGTTTGTAGTATCATCATCCAACTTTCAGTATAGTATGCCTGAAGTAGTAAAATATTTATAATCAGGTAGTGATTTACGTACCTTGCAATATTTTGATTAATTAAGTACCGGTAACAGATATTATGCTAGATCCATAGTGCATTACTGGTTTAACCTATTTTAGTGGAACTTCCGAGCCTCGAAAACAGTAAGATTAACTATTCGGAAGAGATCTAAAGTTTGCAATAAAAAAAAAACACACAAGGTGTTGACACTGATGGACTTTGATATGTTTTCAGAGAGTAGACAATAAACATCTAGCCTACAAATACAAATTTGACCTATTTCCATCTAGAAAGAAAGCGTTCTTCAGGTGCTAAATTATGAAACATTCATTAGATTCTAAAATTTTATGTTCATATTCAAAAACAACATTGGTGGTCGTGGGAGAGAAGTAAGATCATAAGCAAGTAATGTAAGTACGGTTTTCTATTATCGATGGATATTATTAATGGTATCCAGTTAAAACTGTAACATGTCAAAACGGTAACAAATTTTATTAGTTAAAACAGTAACAACTCCGCTAAAACTGTACTAAAAAATTTCGGTTAAAACGGTAACTCCGCTAAAACGGTAACAGATATTTCGGTGAATAAAAAAAGATATTTTGTACAAATCTTTAATATAAACATTTCGTAAAAGTAAAAATAACAATGGAGCATTTTGTGAAAATGTATGCATAGTTCTACTATGAACGCACCTCGTCCGACGAAGAGTAAGTTGACAAAACAGAGACACCATAATTTTTAGTGCTAAAACCTAAGATATTGTCTCTATCGTACTGAGGCCTACATGTAAACTATTTATATATTTCTTTAATATATGGGCTTTTTGTAATCTGTACAAAAATAGAAGGCTAATAATATTTTAATTTCGTTCACAACGTGCGTACATACATATCCCCTTCAGTTGGCATACCTACCCTATAATAAATCAAACCTTCTAATGGCAATTTTTCATGACAAAGATGTATGATTCCGATCAGGTCAACTTGTGATTACATTTCTTCGACTTTCCTCAACGTTTTAAAAAAACAAAACAAACTGATATTTTGCGACTGGATAATCCCGATTTCCTTCCGGTTCCGATCAGGGATACCTTCGACTATTCCTAAATTACCGAGTCATTCCCATTTTGCCCGATATGTTGTTGCATTGACTTATGTTAAATTTTCCAATACTGCAAAAGATCTATATCTACGGTAGCGTTCGGGGGCCATATTTACAGAAGAATAAAAATAATATTATCATTAATTTTAACTTACTATGTCAAAATTAAACCAACTGATTATTTCTCGAAATAAATGTATTGATAAAATTTCGAATCAATCGGTTTAATTTCGACATGGTAAGTTAAAATTAATGATAACATTATTTTTTTTTCTTCTGTTAATATGGCCCCAGAACGCTTCCGTATATATCATATTAAATCATCAATTTAATCAAGAAGTCCATTCAGGCTAATCTGACAAAACTAGACTGACAGAGGATGTGTGTCCCACATATAGTAAAAGACTCTCTTCTAATCCAAGTTGTTTTCAACTAAAACATTTTGGTCAGGGGCGTAGCGTACGGGGGGTGATAGGGGGGGGGGGAGAATCCCCGAACCCCCTGCCATGTCGGTAAAACGCAGAATAGGTCGAAATAGGACATAATAACATGGTTTTCCGATGAAAATTGATAATTTGGACCAGTGGAAAAGACTTCCAAAATCGCGTCAGATGTATTCTCCGGGTTTCCTAGTTTGTAAAATTTTCCGGGGATGGCGGGGGGTTTCGGGGATTCTCCCCCGGAAAATTTTACAACTTAGGAAACCCGGAGAATACATCTGACGCGATTTTGGAAGTCGTTTCCACCGGTCAAAATTATTATCAATTTTCATCAGAAAACCGTATGTTTTATATAGCTCTTTCTACCTATTCTGCGTTATACCGACAAGTTGAGGAAAAATCACTTTTTATGTAGACGAACAGTTTTCCGATAACATCATAACTGACACAAGGTTTCCACTTTTTCGGTAAACAAATCGGTTTTACCGACGGCTCCATCTATGACCTTCTTCTATCGGCCAATTCCACGTTTTACCGACAAATTCAAATAGCGAACAGCTTACCGATAACAAGGGTATCGGTTAACCAATCGGTTTTACCGAAGACTCCAGTCATAACTAACTTATACCGACCGATTCCGGTAGTTTCAGTAAAAAAAAATACTTATAATGTTGACAGTTTACTGACAAAATCATAACCAACACAAGGTTTTTTACTTTTTAGGTTAATTGGTTTTACCGACGGTCCCACCTTACCGTCTTTTATCGACCGATAATAACCAACACAAGGTTTTGAGTTTTTAGGTAAATTAATCGGTTTAATCAATCGATTCCGCGTTTTACCGACGGTTCCGTCCATGACCTTTTTTACCGACCGCTTCCGCAGTAAAATCAACATTTGTACACTTAATTTGACATTTGTTCGCTAAATTCATAATTTGTTGTTAAAAATTTATCATTCAAATAAAGAATAAACAAATAAACGATTAAGCCGAACTAATAGTGCCCACTTCATAACGCCGAATGAAGTTTACCGAACAAATGTTGAAAAACATTTCTCGCATTTCATGAGAACGTTATCATTATGACGACAAGTGGCGCTGCTCAATCTGAGTTAGGGCTTCGTTCCTATTTATTTGGTCAATTTTTATGGCCGGCCAGTGGCTGTGTACAAAGTAAAGAATCTTATTATGAAGTCCAATTTGATAAAAAGCGAAGTTTTTAATCAAACTCTTGGTACTATTGGAATGTAAGATTTTGAGATAAATATGGTGCCTATACCAGGAAATGTTTTGAAAAATGGCCATTTTTTGTACAGTCCACAGTGATGGTTGTGGGACAGATATTTTGATGGGATTAGCAAAATCCCTACATGGTTTCTTCATACCTTTGAAGATGTCGAAAATTCCAATATAAAAGTACATGTATTTTCATGACAAGCTTAGTTACTGGCCAGTTCTGGCCAATCTTAGAAAAATAGCCAATTTTTAAATAGTCCACTCTGATGGTGGTGGGCTATATGTTTTGATGGAATTGGCAGAATCCCAACCACATGGCGCCTTCAGACCTGTGAATATCCCAAAAATTCCAAAGAAATGGTATTTTCATGCCAAACTTAGTGACTGGTCAGTAAGAGATGAAGACTCTTCATAGCCAATTTTGAAAAATGGCCAATTTTTTAACAGTCCACGATGATGGTGGTCGAGCATAATTTTTGATGGCAGAATCCTAACTACACGGTGCATTCAGACCTGAGAATAAATCAAATAATTCCAATGTAATGGTATTTTCATTCCAAACGTAGTGACTGGCCAGTCAGTGATGAAAACTCTTCATGGCCATTTGATAAAATATGGCCAATTTTTTATCAGTCCACGCTGATGGTGGAGGGGCATAAGTTTTGATGGGATTGGTAAGAATCCCTACCACATGTGGTGCAATCAGACCTTTGAAAATCCAAAAAATTCCAATGAAATGGTATTTTCATGCCAAATTTAGCGACTGGCCAGTCAGTGATGAAGACTCTTCATGGCAAATCATTTGAAAAATGACATTTGTTTGAAAAGTCCACGCTGATGGTGGTGGGGAATAAATTTTGAATTGGCAGAATCCCAACCAAATAGTGGCTTCTGACCTTTATGCCCCACCACCATCAGCGTGCACTGTTAAAAATTAAGCCATAACGAATCTTCATCTTTATCTGGCCAGTAACTAAACTTGGCATGAAAATACTATTATATTGAAATTTTAGATATATTCACACGTCTGAAGAAACCATGTGGTTGGGATTTTGCAAATTCCATCAAATTATCTTTCCCACCACCATCACTGTGGACTGTACAAAAATTGGCCATTTTGAAAACATTTCATGGTATAAGCACCATATTTATCTCAAAATCTCACATTCCAATGAATAAAGAGTACCAAGAGTTTGATTAAAAACTTCGCTTTTTATCAAATTAGAATTCATAATAAGATTCTTTACTTTGTATACAGCCACCGGCCGGCCATAAAAATTGACCAAATAAATAGAAACGAAGCCCTAACTCAAATTGAGCAGCGCCACTTGTCGTCATAATGATAATGTTCTCATGAAATGCGAGAAATGTTTTTCAACATTTGTTCGGTAAACTTCATTCGGCGTTATGAAGTGGGCACTATTAGTTCGGCTTTATCGTTAATTTGTTCAGTAATATTCTTTATTCGAATGATAAATTTTTAACAACAAATTATGAATTTAGCGAACGAATGTCAAATTAAGCGTACAAATGTTGATTTTACTGTACTAATGTTTAACACCGAAATAAGCATTAAGAATGATTAATTATGGCAGGGATTGTCTTCCATAGTTGCGGGGTGGTTAGATCATTGAGGTACTCATCGATTGCATCGACACTGAAAATCAACCGTATCGATTCATAAAATCATTCGATCTATATGATCAACATCATTGTACGTCAAATTATCGATTCAATCAACTTAGCGGTACTTCATAATTGTCGATCTAATCAACTTAGCGGTACTTCATAAATGGCCAAGTCGATCGATACGATCGTCATGATCGACAGAGTCTGCGTTAAATTATCGATTCAATAAACTTAGCGGTACTTTTTATGTAGACGAACAGTTTTCCGATAACATCATAACTGACACAAGGTTTCCACTTTTTCGGTAAACAAATCGGTTTTACCGACGGCTCCATCTATGACCTTCTTCTATCGGCCAATTCCACGTTTTACCGACAAATTCAAATAGCGAACAGCTTACCGATAACAAGGGTATCGGTTAACCAATCGGTTTTACCGAAGACTCCAGTCATAACTAACTTATACCGACCGATTCCGGTAGTTTCAGTAAAAAAAAATACTTATAATGTTGACAGTTTACTGACAAAATCATAACCAACACAAGGTTTTTTACTTTTTAGGTTAATTGGTTTTACCGACGGTCCCACCTTACCGTCTTTTATCGACCGATAATAACCAACACAAGGTTTTGAGTTTTTAGGTAAATTAATCGGTTTAATCAATCGATTCCGCGTTTTACCGACGGTTCCGTCCATGACCTTTTTTACCGACCGCTTCCGCAGTATAATCAACATTTGTACACTTAATTTGACATTTGTTCGCTAAATTCATAATTTGTTGTTAAAAATTTATCATTCAAATAAAGAATAAACAAATAAACGATTAAGCCGAACTAATAGTGCCCACTTCATAACGCCGAATGAAGTTTACCGAACAAATGTTGAAAAACATTTCTCGCATTTCATGAGAACGTTATCATTATGACGACAAGTGGCGCTGCTCAATCTGAGTTAGGGCTTCGTTCCTATTTATTTGGTCAATTTTTATGGCCGGCCAGTGGCTGTGTACAAAGTAAAGAATCTTATTATGAAGTCCAATTTGATAAAAAGCGAAGTTTTTAATCAAACTCTTGGTACTATTGGAATGTAAGATTTTGAGATAAATATGGTGCCTATACCAGGAAATGTTTTGAAAAATGGCCATTTTTTGTACAGTCCACAGTGATGGTTGTGGGACAGATATTTTGATGGGATTAGCAAAATCCCTACATGGTTTCTTCATACCTTTGAAGATGTCGAAAATTCCAATATAAAAGTACATGTATTTTCATGACAAGCTTAGTTACTGGCCAGTTCTGGCCAATCTTAGAAAAATAGCCAATTTTTAAATAGTCCACTCTGATGGTGGTGGGCTATATGTTTTGATGGAATTGGCAGAATCCCAACCACATGGCGCCTTCAGACCTGTGAATATCCCAAAAATTCCAAAGAAATGGTATTTTCATGCCAAACTTAGTGACTGGTCAGTAAGAGATGAAGACTCTTCATAGCCAATTTTGAAAAATGGCCAATTTTTTAACAGTCCACGATGATGGTGGTCGAGCATAATTTTTGATGGCAGAATCCTAACTACACGGTGCATTCAGACCTGAGAATAAATCAAATAATTCCAATGTAATGGTATTTTCATTCCAAACGTAGTGACTGGCCAGTCAGTGATGAAAACTCTTCATGGCCATTTGATAAAATATGGCCAATTTTTTATCAGTCCACGCTGATGGTGGAGGGGCATAAGTTTTGATGGGATTGGTAAGAATCCCTACCACATGTGGTGCAATCAGACCTTTGAAAATCCAAAAAATTCCAATGAAATGGTATTTTCATGCCAAATTTAGCGACTGGCCAGTCAGTGATGAAGACTCTTCATGGCAAATCATTTGAAAAATGACATTTGTTTGAAAAGTCCACGCTGATGGTGGTGGGGAATAAATTTTGAATTGGCAGAATCCCAACCAAATAGTGGCTTCTGACCTTTATGCCCCACCACCATCAGCGTGCACTGTTAAAAATTAAGCCATAACGAATCTTCATCTTTATCTGGCCAGTAACTAAACTTGGCATGAAAATACTATTATATTGAAATTTTAGATATATTCACACGTCTGAAGAAACCATGTGGTTGGGATTTTGCAAATTCCATCAAATTATCTTTCCCACCACCATCACTGTGGACTGTACAAAAATTGGCCATTTTGAAAACATTTCATGGTATAAGCACCATATTTATCTCAAAATCTCACATTCCAATGAATAAAGAGTACCAAGAGTTTGATTAAAAACTTCGCTTTTTATCAAATTAGAATTCATAATAAGATTCTTTACTTTGTATACAGCCACCGGCCGGCCATAAAAATTGACCAAATAAATAGAAACGAAGCCCTAACTCAAATTGAGCAGCGCCACTTGTCGTCATAATGATAATGTTCTCATGAAATGCGAGAAATGTTTTTCAACATTTGTTCGGTAAACTTCATTCGGCGTTATGAAGTGGGCACTATTAGTTCGGCTTTATCGTTAATTTGTTCAGTAATATTCTTTATTCGAATGATAAATTTTTAACAACAAATTATGAATTTAGCGAACGAATGTCAAATTAAGCGTACAAATGTTGATTTTACTGTACTAATGTTTAACACCGAAATAAGCATTAAGAATGATTAATAATGGCAGGGATTGTCTTCCATAGTTGCGGGGTGGTTAGATCATTGAGGTACTCATCGATTGCATCGACACTGAAAATCAACCGTATCGATTCATAAAATCATTCGATCTATATGATCAACATCATTGTACGTCAAATTATCGATTCAATCAACTTAGCGGTACTTCATAATTGTCGATCTAATCAACTTAGCGGTACTTCATAAATGGCCAAGTCGATCGATACGATCGTCATGATCGACAGAGTCTGCGTTAAATTATCGATTCAATAAACTTAGCGGTACTTCATAAATGGGGAAGTCGATCGATACGATCGTCACGATCGACAGAGTCGACGTCAAATTGTCGATTTAATCAACTTAGCGGTACGTCATAAACGGGACATTTCTATCGATACGATCGTCACGATCGACAGAGTCGACGTCAAATTGTCGATTCAATCAACTTGGCGGTAATAAATAGGACATTTCTATCGATACGATCGTCACGATCGACAGAGTCGACGTCAAATTGTCTATTCAACCAACTTGGCGGTACTTCATTAATGGGACACTCTATCGATACGATAACATCTTAACAGACACAAGGTGTTCACTCTTTCGGTAAACAAATCGGTTTTACCGACGGCTCCATCTATGACCTTCTTCTATCGGCCAATTCCACGTTTTACCGACAAATTCAAATAGCGAACAGCTTACCGATAATAAGGGTATCGGTTAACCAATCGGTTAAGAAGTCATAACCAACTTATACCGACCGATTCCGGTAGTTTCAGTAAAAAAAAAATACTTATAATGTTGACAGTTTACTGATAAAATCATAACAAACAAAAGGTTTTTACTTTTTAGGTCAATTGGTTTTACCGACGGTCCCACCTTGCCGTCTTTTATCGACCGATAATAAACAACACAAGGTTTTGAGTTTTTAGGTTAATTAATCGGTTTAATCGATCGATTCCGCGTTTTACCGACGGTTCAATCCATGACCTTTTTTACCGACCGATTCCGCGTTTAACCGACGCGTACGCTACGCCCCTGACCACAAGAAATGACATAACAGGCCCACGAAAGTTTTCCCACTAGAGTTTCTAATTGGCGTTTACCTTCGCGCTTTTCTAAATATCCTGGGAGCATTTTTCGAGTACTCTTCACAAAGCTATTGCAGACTTGTAGGCCTCAATAATTCAAAGGGGACGTGGGGCTACATTTCATTGCGGTAGACCTATTAGTCTCCGATAAATAAAACATATTATAGCCTATTATGTGGACGTTTTCCATTTGAAATTTTGTTGACAGGTACTTGACACATAAGGCTTACTGTAGGCCTATTAAATCTTACGTCTGTAGGCCTATAGACTAACAAAGTAAGCTGAGTGAAATACTATATTTGGCGTAAACGTAGCCTATTATTTCAAGTTCGAAACACGCAGTAACAAGGTCAAGCCTGTCATCTAACGTTATATAAGTGAAGAATGCTATAATGAACTTATTGAGGAGTAAAGAAACAAAACAACAATATTTTACAAGCCAAGTAGCCTATAGGCCTACAGCTATAGGCCTAGGCCTTACAACTTAGGTTCACAAGTCCGCCGTGACAGCGATCCTTCCTATCAGCTGGTCCTTGACTCCTTGGCCAAACCTCTTGGCATGGATCTTTCCCGGATTATCCTTACACCCATTTACAGCTGAGTGGACTGGAATTATGAGTGAAGATGACTTATTTAAGGTCATCGAACTTTCACACACCGATCGAGATTAGAACTCACGTCCGACATTTTCAACGTCCAAGCAAATGATGTCATGATGTTAAAGGGGCCCAGGCTTGATTTTTAGGGGTCGTTTTGGGCCTTTGTTACATTTAAACAGTCCTCAGAAATACTCAAGCTCTAAGAAAATCTCAAAATAACTTGAAATATACCTCAAACAAAAAATTTCACTTATCATTTTTTTTCCGTGCTGTACGCGGCTGGTCTCCAGTCAGTCTGAAAATTGTGTGTCCTGTTGACAAAGTCTACAATTGAAAAATGCGTTGTAGTCTATTTATATAGATGACCGCTATTGAACGACGGGAAGGATAACTCTTTGATTATCAAGACGAACCGTTTTCCAATATGGCGGGACGTTCGTAATTTCTTACGACATTATGACTTTCAAACACGGATAATTATGTATACACATGGATTTGAAGGCTCAAATTTCAAAGGTAAGCTCTGTAGACTATTTCTGATTAGCTAACCAAAAGATTACATGTGTTTGAGGCTGTCGGATGATTGTCGGAAACAAATGAAGCCTGGTCCACTTTAAGAACCAACGCTCTAACCGCTGTAAAATATACATTGTTAGATATAAAATATTTTTTGCAAAAATATTTTGATGTGCTTTTTACAAAGTTAGCAAATTAATTTTTGTATCATTACCTATAAGAAAATATAATAAAAGATTTGCATGTCTGAAACACCGTTTGCATCCAAATTAATTTTTTTTTTAATTTCAGATAAGAAGAGAAGAAAATCATCCAACAGATCCAGATCCCCATTTCTCAATAGAATATTTGCTCCACCATAGGCCTGTACATCTGAGAGATTCAATCCCTCCCTTCCCCAAAATCAAAAAACCGTTAATTAAAGAATCGCCCATTTCGAACTGTCCCATATAAATGATCACATCAAGTTTCATTTAAATCCGATGAAAACTGTTGTCTCTACCGCGTTCACATGCAATTGTGAACGGACGGACCGACGGACAGACAGACAGGGGTGACGACAATATACGACTACATTATATAGTAGGCGTATAAAAAGATTGTCGTTAAAAAGAACTGAATTTCTGGTAGGGAGAAGTTATTGTTCATACTACAACGCCATCTAGCGACGTCTTCTTGATGGTTGCTATGATAAATCTAAGAATGTAATCCCGTGTTTCGTATTTCTAAGGCCGTATTACTTCATCGAAGTATAGAAATACAATGTAACATTAGGGTCGCATTTTAATCCAATTAAACTTCTTAATTGCACGAAATAAACACAGACAATAGATTTAGCATAGTTTTGTATCGAGAGTTAGATGATCATCGGTACAAAGTAGCCTATGGTATAACATGGTTACTAGTAGATGAATGAAGGTTAGACGAATGCACGGAACGAACGAAGTTAGATTTGTGGGCCTAATCAGCCACCTTATATTTGGTTAAGCTACTGGGACTGCCTCCTAGTTATATAGTTATATAAAACTTAATGTCTGTTTTCTTTCTGACACCTTTGTTTCTTTACATATTAACTTACATTTTATATTGATATAAAATTCCTTTTGACTTTAAGTTCCTTATACGTATATCATTTTATAAGGCACCTTCTAACATTTAATTCCACAGCTACCAAAGCCAATACTCTGAACACCAAGACAAATGGCCTATACAAAAGCGTCTAGTTGTAGCTTACAAAAGAAATCAAAATCTTAGCAATTTTCTCGCCCACGGTAGACTTGAACCATTTAACAATGCTCATATATCCTAAATCTTCAAAAAAAATTTATTGGTGATATCAATATATTAATCAATTTCTAAGTCAGATTTCAGGAAATTCTTATTTCAGGCTGGTGCCATGCATACTAAATACTTTATAACGGAGTATCTGTTTGAGTGTGAGTGTGCGTGTGTGTGTGTGTCTTTAAACTAAAATCTTACTAATTATTAATTCTCACACAACCAAGCTCATCTATTGTTCTGTGACCTAGACCAGTGCTTTCATTGAGACTTGTCTCAATACACCCTAACATTACAGTCTACAATTCTTCATGGATTGTTTTTATTCGTAGAACAGTCTGACCTAGCAATTGTTCGCATTGGCTGTAGTGTGCAACTCGAGCTCAATCTACTAGCAACAGTTCTCAATGGATTCTTTTGACTTTTATTTTGTGGGTCAGTGTCATTATGTAGATGATACCTATCGATTGTCATAATGAACTGATAATTCACCGAAATATTATGTCCGATTTATGTTTCATAGTGCAACTCTGCTCACTCTACAGACAACAATTATTTAGCGATTCTTTTGATTTTTATATTGTCTGCTTAAAATGCTCTATAGGAAAGACATGAACCAAGTGTGAATGGACAACAAACAATGATTTGTGCTTGGAATCAAAGCTGCTGTTTGCTGTTGTCACCTTGCTTTGCAAGGCTATCTGTATACATTGTTGTCAACGACCTCGTCGAGCTCCAATTAAAAAGCTCCACACTCAACAACTCAAACTATTTAATAGGTCTGAAATTATTTTTTCATATAAGTAACAACATATGACTGTTGATCTCTTTTAGAATCATGAGTTTTACTGGGTATAGAAGGGCGGGATCTACAACACAAGTGTAGCTTGTTAGCATTATTTTGTGATAATCTATGACATGTTTCCGGTTCAGATGGTATCAAATTTTCTGATGTAAACATTCGGCGAGATCCACCACCTTCAGCCAAATTAATGCCACCATTTTGTATTTCAATCACAGGTTGGTTTATTTCCGGTTGTTTAAATCCAACTGGAACAATCTAGAAATATTATAGTCACATAGTTACTTTCATTTTCATATCATCAACATTATTCACCGAAGAAATAAAGTCAAACTTGCGAGGCAAGGTAATATACGCCCACTGGCGGCATTGAATTTGAACAAAAACTTGAGAGTACAATAACAATCACCCCAGAATAATCCCTCAATGGCATATCAGAAGCACGGGTATAGATAAATAAAAACAATAATTATAGATGGATATTTTAAGAAGATTTATTATTTTCGATGTATCAATGTGGTTCTAACACCGTGATCAGGAAAATAATGCTTGCTTTATTACTGGTTTTATTGAAGGGGACGACAAAGGGTGCTGTGCCCGCATTATGGTGAATATTTAGTCCTATAGGTCTTGCTGTATATTTCATGTCTAAATCAAATGCGCTATCCTGGATTAACGGAATTTGGTAGTTTCATTTTCAGGCAAATCGATTTATATGCGCTCAATTAAAATGAAATCGTCAAGTGAATGGTCGTCAAGAATGAATGATTACAAACAAGCTTGTCTTTTATAAATTTAATATCTGATCTGAGCATTAAAACGAGTGCGTAATTTGTTCTTTGTTTCATATTGTTTGGGACATTTTTTACATGAAATTAAGTATATTACATTCGAGTTTTCACATGTTAGTTGCTCTTGGATCTGGTATCTTTTATTTGTAGAGTTACTTAGAAAATAATGAGTTTATGATATACGGGGCATGTTTAACATCTGCTTGCAATACATGGGGTACTTCGTCAAAAAGTATATCTTTAGTTGCTATCTATGCTAAAGTGAAATTATTATTTTTCGCTAAAAATCGTTTAGAGTATCAACGCTCTTTCAGTTTTGAGAAAACAACCGTATACAGCCTTGGTTGACATCAGAAGATCTTGTGCAAATTCGATGAAATCGTAGAACTTGTGACTTAGGCCTAATTATACCCGAAAAAGTATAATGAGCTCTTAAGCAAAAGTTGATGAGTGTCAGGTTCTTTAAAATATGCTTTAATATCTAGTTTATTAGTCTCTGCATATGGAATCTCCTTTGAAGACAGTGGTATCGAGAAAATCTATGCTTCTGTGGCTGCCGTTGGCTGTTAGTTACTTTGATGGACGGATGGTGGTTGTTGAGGATTTCAAAGAAACTGTTCTATAGAGTAAGTCCAAACCATGAAAATGTCATTTTAAAGCGTCCGTTAAAAGTGGGTCTAATGGACAAAGGGGTAATACCTCACCTCCCCATTGGGAGCATTGGAATTTATAAGACGTCGGTCAAGTTCCGTTTGATGAGTTTTTGATGAATGGTTTTTGAGTTATTTCACCTTCCTCTTTATTGTTGTAGTCACAATAGAAGCAACAATTTTCAATTGATTTTAATGTGAGCATTGGGATTGATAAGATGGCGATCAAGTTTTGATTTGACGATTTTTCGATGATCGGTTTTTGAGTTATTGCCCTTTACTTAGTAGAATCGCGTCATAATTTTATTGTGGGTGCAATGGAAGCTACAATTTTCAAGGGATTTTTTATGAAAATAGGTGTGAACATTGGAATTGATTAGACCTGTCAGTTTTGAATTTGAGGATTTTCCAATGAATATATGTATATATTTGATCTTTCTGGTCTTAAAATAAAAAAATAACAACCAAAGAAACAAATATTAAGCATGTCTTTGCAGTTAATCACATTGATGGTCATTCAAATAAGCAGGCCGCTTTACTATGCGCTTAGGTCAGTCAGGGAGTGTAACAATCTATCTGGAGGTTGAGGTCTTGACTCAGAGAAGCATCATTGGAAACATGATCGACATCAGCAAGGGGCATTATAATCCATATCTTCGTTCTCGCTTACTTCATTTGAGGAACGTCAGGGATTCTTCGATCTAAAGCTGTACGGATGATTTGTAAGTCGTTGCGAATGTTGACGGAGAATTACTTCGTTGATCTTTTTTTTGATCATCCAATCTGTCAATTCGGTACATAAATCATGACGTAACCGGCCGATGTTGTTATTGCCCACATTCCTTAATATTTTCCACAACAACAATGGCATTTTGGTATTCCATTTATCATCTCTAGCAAAAGGCAATAAAACGTTTATATATCATTTTGTAAAAACATTATGATTTAACTTAAATAAGTTTTAACTCACTAATAATAAAATACAAAATCAATTTTTAGACGCCTTCATTCATATGACGTAATTCGGTCACGTGAACAAACATGGAGTCTAAATTTAGCGTTTCAAAGCAGATCAGAGTCAAATGGATTTCACAAGTATTTCTACGTCCACATAGGTCTTTTGAACTTGAGAATACATGGATTAATCATTAGAAACCCCAATTAATCAATGGGTAAGCTTACTTTGGCTCTAATTAATGAGGCAGCCCATCTTTAATTTCATGTAAAAAATGTCCCAAACAATATATCGGGGAAACAAACTTGACGATCTCAGCCAAACCAAAATTGAGCGCATAGAAATCGACTTGCCCGAAGATGAAACTACCAAAGTCCGTCAATCTAGAGAAGCCCATTGGATTTAGACATTAAATACAGCAAGACCCATAGGACTTAATATTCACCACAGTGTAGGCATAGCACTCTTTGTAGTACCCTTCAATACAACCAGTAATAAAGCAAGCAAGATAGTTAGTTCAAACCCATTATATAAGAGTCTTCAAGAGAAATTTCCTCATGTCTATAAACAGAAAATGATAGTGGCGTATTCAAAAAATCAGGACTTAAATGCCAACCTTGTTCATAGCAAACTAAAAACAGGTACTATACTTCTCGCCCATTGTGCAGGTTATTCTTTTCTAATATCAGATCAGAATAGAAGAAAATCATCCAACAGATCCAGATCCCCATTTCTCAATAAAATATTTGTTCCACCCTAGGCCTGTACGTCTGGGAGATTCAATTCCTCCCTTCCCCGAAACCTAATGGAGTAACAGGGCCACCGCCAGGTTCTTGAAGTAATAACTCACCCTCTAATTCTTGGATAGCCCTCTCAGCTAAAGGATTCTTATTGGGGTTTTTGATTCTACCGACTTCAAGTGAGATTCCTAGTTTGAACAGTGTTTGATCTGAGACGAGAGTGACGAAACCTGCAGCGGTATCAACTCGAACTGATACTGGCGGGCCATCTATTGGTTTCATGGTTAATAATAAACGAGAAAGAATGTCTCGAAATGTAGATGACCTCTCATTTTCTATAAGAGCGGTTGTGGTGTATGATGTGGTTGTCTCTATGATGAGAAAAATAAATTGCTTGGGCGAAGAACATCAGCAGCGAATGAAACTGAAGTGGATTCTGGAGGGGCGCTTGTTGATGGTGTGTTGATATGATCAGGCAAACGTTTCAAAGATGTACAGATATGACAAGCGGATGTAACCTCTGCTATTGCTTGATTCATCCCTAAAGCAAAAAACTGGAACTTCGAAACTTGCTTTAGGCCTAATATATAAGTCGAACTTTTTGCCTTGTCGCGCTTTCCTAAAGTGTGACAAAGATACGGTAAAAGCTCGAGCTAATAAAATTTTATTTATATTGTGTCGCGCCACTGATCGTACTATGACGTCACTTCGCACGAACCACACTATTTCTGATATTTTAATCAAAATAATTTCTGTAATAATTCAATTGTCAATTATTTCTTGTAAGTCATGATGATCGCAATAAAACAACGTGCTTTCTTGATGAGAATTCTGCTAGAAAAGCAACGAAGACTACGGTTAGCCTCAGATTCTTATCATCCTTCTCAATTTTCTTTTGTCCCAAACAAAGAGACAATGCTCTCAAATTGCTTCTTGTCGAAGACTAAGAAGAGATTCGAGATGGTTTAACTGTGTGTTCAATGTTTACAGCGATTTCGACTTTCTAGAAAGACATTTGACTTTATTTTATGCCGAATCCAAAATGAGTTAAACCGTGTTGAACTATGTGAAATTCCCATATCCCAAAGGGAACGACTTGCTATTGGTCTTTACCGTCTGGACAGAGGTGATTATTATTATACACTCTCCGAAATGACTGGCCATGGTGTTGCCACTGTATGTAATATTTCTAGAGAAGTATCAGAAATTATTGTGGAAACGTTTTGGGAAGAAGCGGTTGCAAGTCTATATCCTACTTCAACAGAAGAATTTGAATCCAAAATTCTAGATATGGAATATTTCTGGCAATTTCCTCTGGTTTATGCTGCAATAGACGGCCTAATGATAAGTTGGTAATAAAAAACTGCATAAATAATAATATCAGATCGTTCAATAGTTATAATCCACTATCCAGTCAATACGACACGGTTGCAAACTATTAGAAGTCCTTATTAAAAAAACATCTTATAATCGATATTTGCGTAAACTTTAAGCCTATAAAATGATTAAGAGCATTCAAATTCACCATGTTTTGTTTTAGAGCGGAAAATAAACAATACCATAAGCATGCATAGTCGTGCAAAAAGTGACCTTTATCCGTTCTATCAAAGCGTTCAGTACGGCTTAAAGTTCGACTTATAAATCAACGCCGTGCTTTTGCCGTGGAACACGACAACTCTTGCCGAACTTACTATAGCGCGACTAATGCCGTGTCGCGCTTCTCTATTTGATTAATGCGTCGAACTTTTCATGTGCTTTTGGGACTTAGTCATTTTTTTGTCCGAATTTATAGCGCGACCCGCCAAAAAGTTCGATTTATAAATTAGGCCTTAGTTGGTGTTGTGTAGGGTGGTCCAATTTAAATGGGGAGCGGTTAATAAACCATGCAAGACCTCTTTGGGGACTACTATTAACTCTGTAGATGGATAGAAGGGCTCAATATACTTAACAACTAAAAGGCCATCCTTGGCTATGGTAACTGACATCAACGTTTTACTTTGGTTAGTAATCTTCTTTTTGAGGGTCTAGTGCAAAATCAGTAAATCAGAACTATCAGACTGGGTAGAAATCCAAGCAGACCTGGATTCAAATGGGATCTTAGTTAGCGGCAAGAACATCTAAGGGCTGAACATTTCTGACGACAGATTCTTCCAATTTAATGATGATCAAACAAATTTGACAGTTAGGTTGATGATACTGTGCATTTCTACTCGCAAAGTAATAACTCTCCCAAAATACGGCATATCAACTGCTCCAATGCTGTTTCAGATCCGGGCATGCCCATAGCCAAACGAGTGTATACTCTTATGCCACGATAGGGAGTGGCAA
The DNA here is from genome assembly GCA_030562195.1 of Nipponacmea schrenckii. Classification (NCBI taxonomy): domain Eukaryota; kingdom Metazoa; phylum Mollusca; class Gastropoda; family Lottiidae; genus Nipponacmea; species Nipponacmea schrenckii. Next base: position 31,842,444 of record CM060201.1, read on the forward strand.
AACCGCAATACTTCATTGAAGCTCTTACTTGTCAAAAATGACTATTTGGACGAATACAATGGGGTATCTGGCCAAACTACAGTTTGGGATGAGGTACGTAAAACATAGGCTTGGGTTCTGCGTACAGTTGGTGAGTTTGTAGTTGAATTCAGATCGTCATATTGATAAACAACGGAACCATGCAACGAAATCTCACGTGTTGAAAGTCGTACAGAGATATCATTCATGACATAAATGGGGTTCCAGCTAACACATCAACATCCAATTCTTCAACAACTCAAGCGTCCAAGCGAAGTGATTTATCATCGTAGGAAAGAGTAATATATATTTCACCCATTTCACCTAAAAACTTTAAAGGTGTAATTCCATCAACTTGGAGAGCCCGCTGAGATCTGGAGGCAGTTGAACAGTTGAAAGTTTAATCAAGTTCGTTTCAGCACCTGTATCCAATGTAAATTGTAAACAATGATGTTCGTAGAAAGCAGGTATATAAGGCGATTATCTAGTGCTAACACAACATGCTAAAATCTTATGAACAGGCCTATTTGTTGAAAGCTCTTCTTCGAGGTCTAATGCGGCATTGTTAATATTGATTCTTGATACCCACTGGGTGTCTTCAAGACAGATGACATGACGAGCTTTTGACATAAAGTTTTTGTCTGCGCTAGGGAAAAATTGTCATTGGCTCAAAAAATGTTGATAAGATCGTCCAGACTGTTTGCAAAGAGACAAATTTTTGTCGATGTTCCAATGATTGTGATCTAATTTTCGTGGTTTTATAGGACGTCAACAAATCCTTGGTGGTAGTTCTAAGTATTTTTGCATCTGCAGTTGTGTGAACTTCGTCCAATAAAGAATCGAGCGCTAAAGATATTCCTGGTTTCAAAGTTGCTAATGTCTGTGATCGAAGTTCAGTGCCGTATCATTGTTTGACCAATTTTATTGTGGTAAGCCTGGATGAATTAATCGCAACCACGTCAGGACGACCATATTCTCCAGGGAAGGAGTTAACTCTTCATCAGATGTTGTAAAAGTGCCATAATGTGATATCCTACCGGCTGTGGTAAGTAAATTGTCCTCTATAAAAGAGATTAGACGTTGGTACAAATCCTTTGGGCGTTCATCAGGATTAAGGGAAATACTGTTGAAATCTAGAAAATATGATACTGTCAGCTGGAATCCGTAATGAAAACGAATGATTTGCCAAATCTGTGTCAAGGATGTCGAATTTTTTAACAATGGTATTTCTAGAAATTAATCTACAGTAATTCGCTCTCTGTCCGAGCATGAGATCCAAATGGGTGACTTTCTGATCATCTGTTCTTCTTCTTGCCTCTGGTACATTCTCTCCATCAGATACAAATCCTCTTTTAGGTGTAGTTGCAGTTTTCTTTTCCCATGTGATACCATCCACAAGGAATTGAATTAACGACAAAATATATTGTAAATTTTGCCTCCAAGCTTCGAATGAAGTGATTGCTTTTTGTTTAGTTAGAACCCACTGTTTCGGTACTCGTATATTTGCCATCTCACCAGTAACAGCAATTTACGTATAATTGAGTTGCTTTTACAAATGTAATTGTGGTAATGATAATATTATGTCCTTACGTTTCAGACTATCTCTTTTCTTTGATAATCCCAACGTAGGCCACCACGCCAGTCTGAAGCACAATACCATTAATGCACAAATATTTGTGAAGAATGGTTTTAATAATCAGTTATTGAAAACAGGGAATTAACAGAAAAATATATGTGTAACATGAAACAATAAGCCCAGAAGTGAGCGGTTAGTCACTACTCGCTTACTTCCCTTTAATGGACTTAAACCACCAATATTGTATATATTGTAAACAAACAGTAAGTCGAACTCACATCGAGACATTTCAATCACCCAAAGTATCGGAAAGGTATTTGAGAAAGGTATTAAAAGAAGACTTGTTCGACTCCAGTAAGAAAATCAGTTCCCAAACTCTCTCTAAGTTGCTTTACAAAAGAGACTTCAGTATTATCTACAAGATCTAATCGGTGTCAATTTTACAGCAATATGTGGGTGTTCTCATCATCAGCCAAAGGTTTTGTTCTCCATTTTTGTCATAAAAAACGTTCCAGCGACACAATTCAAAATCTTTCACTATTTGACACTTCTACCCGTACACGAAAGCATGTTGATATTTTACTCAGCTCGTCCTTTGATTCATCAGAAACAACTGTGTCTGCATGATTAGAACATACATCTAACCCAAATCACTAAATGGCGGATGTCAACTATATACTAGAAGTCAAATCTTTCAGCAGCAGAAACAATGTCCCTTGGGAAAGCACAAATATTTACATTCAAATGTAGTCTAAAGCTGTAAAAAGTAAATAGTCGACCTGATATATGCCTTGGATAGTTTTCCAGTGAAGCTGACATTGATTCAAAGAAGCTTCCATTCCATGGACTACTTGTAATTACCAGAATTTTTGAGTAAAAGTGCAACTTAAAACCTTAGAAAGTTTAAATAAGCGTTAAAAATTTAACGACAGAATTTAGTATAAAGTTTTCAAACATTTGAGCAAAAAGTATTTTCGACGTACGAATAAACCCAGATTGTCCCTTTAATATCGACATTATAATATAACGTGCAGAGGTGTCGCTGCTGTCGAAATTAACTATCAATTAATAAGCGAATATCCTAAAAAAAAATCGGTGACTTTTATGTTTTCAATAATATTTACAGATACTATTTTGCATCTTTACAATTACCTCAGATTTCCAAATTTTCTTCTTTATTTGCCTTTTGCGTGGTTGTTTCAGCGAATTGTCGATGACTTTTAAATCATTTTTGGATTCAAATACATCAAAACATCGCACAACAGATGTAACAGCTGAATTTCTTGTTTTAGTTGTTGTGGCTGGTTGTAAAGTTGGTCTCTGTAGAATTTGAGGAGCTGATAACATACCTTGGTAACTTCTGAATTCGTTAATATTAGATCTTAGGGATTTCAATCGTCTATGAGTGTATTGTTCTCTGAAATAAAAAGTAGTCTCGCGTACATATAAAGATGCAGAAAGGCTTTACTCTGATATTAATCAAATTGAACACTATTGTTTTCATGTAGTCTGTAAAGAATTCCAAAACGGACATAAAAATTAAAATGAAAAAATCGCCTACCAATTTTATTCCAAGAAATTCATATCAAGTACCAAGAATATATATTATATACGTAAATCATAAATTTATGAACCTAGACTATAAGTTAGGTCTCAAGAACGGTATATTATTTCAAATTCCAAAAAAAATTGATGTGACAAATTTCTAGAATTCTTTTTATTTTACAATCACAAAAATATATAGATTACAAGATTTTTATTATGTACCAAGAAAATGTTTTTATTTTCATTCCCAAATTATATATGTTACAAGATTTTATTATGTATCAAGAATTCTTTTTTTTATTACGTTAAATTATTTGTTAAGATATTTTTAGTCAAACATTCGCGTGATCATTTAAGATTCTTATGATGTCAGTATATGAAAACAAAAAAGGTACCGGTAATTATTTCCCCTGTTTGTTTATAATATGGATTTCTGTAAAATTGCAATTTTTTGGTATGAGATATTTTGTCCGTTTTGGCATACCATAAGTCTATCCCTACCTTTAACCTGGCCTGGCACCGCCACTGGCCCCAGTTAAGCCTGGAGAGTGCTTGGTAACTGTAATCTAAATGTGTATATATAAGTACATGTATACAAACCTATATTGGCGAATGTGATCTTGATATCGGCTATGATGATTGAAGTGGTATGGTATTTCGGCAGATCCAGAATTAAGAATACTACTCAAATGAGGTGATACTATTCTATGTTCAACAGCATTAGTTGAAAAAGTTTTCCTGCATGCTAAACTGGCAACTTTAGTATTCAGTTTTATTCTATCGTCTTTCATGGTATGAAACTCTAATTTAGCAAATGCAGATTGACTTCTTGTCGTCTTTGAAGACCACGATTGTAAACTGCAGCCACCATTGGCAGCCATTCGTTCCGTGTAATCTGTAAACCATTTATGTGTATTCTCACAAACTTGCCATCCTTCAAAATCCTGAAAACAGACAGAAAGAAAAAATATCCGGATAATGATTGCTTATCATTGTTTGTTGAATTGGTTAATTCTCGACGATAATTTGAACCATTACAATTATCCATGAAGGCGTCTTCGACTTCTGTGTTATATGTACAAACTATTAAATTCCATTCAAGGATCATATAATTGGATCTTTGTAGGCGTAATTTCAAGATTTTCAATTATAATTTGTCAAATATTGTGATTCAATATAATCTAATACAAAAAACTGTTTCATGTCCAAAATGATTTTAAAACTGAAAAAGATGTAACCGCAATACTGTGAAACCCCTCTAAACCGGCGGACCAGTGATAATTGCCGGTTTGGAGGCCGGTTTACCCGTAACAGTGGTAATACATAAAAGCGTAATTAGTGATTAATTAGCACGTGTCGTATTCATCTTTCTTTCCGTCAACGGATCCGATGCCGATTAGAAAGGCCAATTAACTATAGATTAACTACTTAGGGACTTGATGCCGGATTGAGGTTAAGAGGGGATGCCGGTTTGGAGGGTTTTTATCTGAATGTATTATAGAGTGATTCGGCCGGGACTTTTCAACAGGGGATGCCGGTTTATATAGAGGATGTGGTTTGGAGGGATTTCACTGTATGTCTAATTACTAGGGTTAATATCGGAAAGGCACAAATTAAAATTTGATCTTCATGTTAAGAAATGAATTTTATCCAACATGCAAAGGAGCGTTTACGAATAAAATTTCTTCTTGATTCTTCTTTATAAACGTTTAATTATGAAATACAAAACTAAAGATAGGCAAACAATACAAATGCTCAGTTGATATTTTTTCTGACACACAACATGAGGCATATATAGCAATTAATTTTACAAATATTTGGATTGAAAAAAACAAGAACGAAACATTCAGATTGCATTTATAATCAGATTGGAAAATAACAAATAACGACTGCGATGGAAACCCGTCTATGAAATTTTTACGTGTATCAATTACTTCAAATTTGGCTTATCTGAATCATATTTGCATGTCGAGTATCAAATTATCTTACATTAACCGTTGGATCCATGCTCAACGATGATTCTGGTTCCACACATTCAATATCATTATTTCCTTGTACATCATAGAGGTCTCTCAATGTATTTGTGGCACACATTTCAAACATCGTTTTATACATACATGACATATCAAATGGGTTCATTTTATAAACTAGTCCACGGAATTCGGGTGAATAGGTACAGACTACTGATCTTCTTTTATGACACTTCGACATTCTCACTTAAAAATTTTAAACTATCCTGAAAAAAGTACCAAATAAGGCATTACAATCTGTATGAATTTCTTTTCTGTTTTATTACTGTTTTCATACATGTCTACATGTCTACATGTATGAAAACAGTAATAAAACAGAAAAGAAAATATACCAAAAGTCCTATCAATTGATACAATGTCGATATTATTTGAAATTGAAGTAGATATAAAGCAAATTTGATCACAAACTGATAACTTAAATTCATATCCGTCTAAAGGTCCCAATAATATAAAAAAAAGATAGCTTGCCAGGCAAGGTAACATACGCCCACTGACAGCATTGAATTCGAATAATAAATTGAGCAATAACTAAAAAAAACATTCACTATATGAATATTGAAGTCAAGGGCAAAAACTCAAAAATTCTTCATGGAAAATCGTCAAATTCAAACTTGATCACCATCTTATCTATTTCAATACTCATACCAAGTTTCATCAAATCTTTTAAAAAATTGTAGCTTATTTTGCACCCACGAAAATTTTTTTGACGCAATTTTACTTAGTCAAGGGCAATAACTCAAAAACCATTCGTCGGATATTCAAACTTGACTAATGTCTTGTCAATTCTGATGCTTACACCAAGTTCCATCAAAATCCTTTGAAAATTAAAGCTTCTTATTGCAACCACAATAGAATTTGACACAATTTCACTAAGTCAAGGGCAATAACTCAAAACCGTTCATTGAAAAACTGTCAAATTCAAACTTGACCGAGGTCTAATCACTTCCAATGCTCACACCAAGTTTCATCAAAATCCATTGAAAATTGGAGGATTTATTGCATCAACACTAAAATTTTGACAAGATTCTACTAGGTCAAGGGCCATAACTCAAAAACTGTTCATCAAAAACGCTTCTTATTAATTCCAATGCTCAACTTACATCAAAATCCATTGAAAATTGTAGCTTCTATTGCACCCACAATACAATGTTGACGCAATCTTACAAAGTCAAGGGCAATAACTAAAAAATGGTTCATCGAAAAATCGTTAATTTCGAACTAGACTGCCGTCTCATCAATTTCAATACTCATACCAAGTTTCATCAAAATCCATTGAAAATTGTAGCTTTTATTCCACCCACGATACAATTTTTACTCAATTTAATTAGTCAAGTTTCATTCAAATCAATTGAAAATTGTAGCTTCTATTGCATCAACAATAAATTTTGACGTGATGTAAATAAGTCAAGGGCAATAACTCAAAAACCGTTCATTGAAAAATCTTCAAATACGAACTTGACCGCCGTCTTATCAATTCCAATGCTCACCCAAGTTTCATTAAAATCCATTGAAAATTGTAGCTTCTATTGTGTCTACAACAAATATTGAGATGATTTAATTTCATTTATAAAGTGGTGTTGCAACAATATTTTCGTTATTGGGATAACACTTTCTTGGTATAGCACAGATTCTCGTGCTGAAAATTGGCTGAGACCCGAACGGGTTCGGAACCCGTTCGTGTCTCAGCCAATTTTCAGCACGAGAATCTGTGCTATACCAAGAAAGTGTGATCCCAATAACGAAAATATTGTAACAAATATTGAGGCAGGGGCAATAACTATAAAACCGTTTATCGAAAAATCGTCTAAATCGAACTTGACCGCTATCTTTTCAATACCAATGCTCATAGCTCATACCAAGTTACATTAAAATCCATAGAAAATTGTAGCTTCTATACTATAGTGTCTACAACAAATGTTGACGGACCGACGGACCAACAGACCGACGGACGGGGCAAAGACAATATACGTCCACATATTCATGTGGCGTTTATCAATATATATATTGCTGGTGGTAATTTGGTCAATATTTTACTGTCTGCTTGCATATGGACGGCATAAACCTGTACCAAAGATGCTCTTCGCCGAAACATGTGATCTGGCTTGAAAGTTCTTTAGACATGGAGTCCTGTAAGCCATCATCGTTACTTATCGTTGACCTTTGGAAGCTACCGACTAGGCCGAGATGAACGAGCAGCTAAATGGTGGACAGAAGTCGACGGTTGGTTGTTGCTTCTATTGGTTGTCTATTGCACCCGGAATAAAATTTTGACGCCATTTTAATTAAGTCAAGAGCAATAACTCAAAAACCGTTCATCAAAAAAAAGCATCAAATTCTAACTTGACCACCGTCTTATCAATTCCAATGATCATACCAAGTTTCATTCAAATCCATTCAAAATTGTAGCTTCTTTTGCATCAGCAATAAATGTTGATGTGATGTAACTAAGTCAAGGGCAATAACTCAAAAGCCGTTCATCGAAAAATTGAACTTGACCGCCGTCTTATCAATTCCAATGCTCAAAGCAAGTTTCATTAAAATCCATATAAAATTGTAGCTTCTATAATGTCTACAACAAATGCTGACAGATCGACAGACCGACGGACAGGGGCGACGACAATATACGTCCACATATTTTTCCATTCCAGATATATTACAGTTTCGATTTTCCTAACAGGTCCAAATTATAAATAAAACACTTGCAGCGGGACAACAGATTAAAAAATATTTCGATTCATGTGTAACAAATGACGCCATTACAGATTTTATCAGAAACCTTTAGTTTCGTTTTACAGGTCTTTTAAACGCAGTTGGGCACGATGCAGCGAGTTGGGCAATGCGGCAAAACGAACCCACCGATCATCGACCTACGTTCGAATAACATAATCCTCACTAACTAACCACTCACATATCGAATTTCCGACCCGAAATATCAGCATATTCAGAACGTTAATTCTAATTTAAAATTTTAAGGCCTCTGTGTCTATAAGTATATTGTGTGAGAAACGATAATCGGCGTCAGTAGGCCTAGAGTAAACATGTAGGTAGGCTAAACAGAAAATCATTCTGTAGTAATTTTGGGAGAAATCAATATAAACTGTTAAGTGTAACGTAGATATTGCAAACATTCTAATGGCTGGCATTAAACCCTTATTTTATACTTAACTGCTAGAACAACTCGTTACGACAGCCTACAATGTAGGCCAATGGCAATGATAAATAGTTCACGGGTCAGAAGAATTGATTGAATGTGGATTTATAATTAAGTGAAATTCTGAAATAAAGCAAACTTTTACATGTATATATGAGTTCGTGGTAAGAACAATTCAACTAAACGAGTCAGTTATATTGGCGCAAATAATATAGCTCTGTCTTAAATCGTGTTCGATTCTATTGATTTGAACAACAAGGTAAAAATCAACCCCCGCAGGATGGTATATAGTATCGAGGATTAAACGAAGTCAGTTTCTAAACCTCAATATCGTAGTCTGAGGCGAACCATAGGCTATCCATCATAGAACTGTAGCCTATCCATCAAGTAAAGTGCTTTTTAGAATGTTTATAAGCTAAAATTGAACGCGTTTTCAAAAACAACTGATACGAAATATTTATCTTTTAGGCTCAAAGAAGAATGACTTTAGGTTTATGTTACAAGTTACAAGTTTTTATGCAGGACGAAAAAAATGTGATCAAAGACTTCTCTGGGAGTGTTTCAGACTACGTAAAGTTTTCGCGCTAAAATTATGACGTCTTTCGTGACCCTGACGTCGCAGGTCAGAAGGTCATAGGAATATGACATAACGAAGTCGTTCTTTAAAGGGATAATAGGTCTTAGAATGAACATAAAACTTGAAATTTTAAATGTGGCCAGTAAGAGCTCTATTCACCAGTAAATATACCTGCTGCCTTAAATAACAGAAAAGTATGAATAAATGTCCAAAAAACCAAGTAATTATCCATAAAGATGCATTTGATTACTAGTATTGAACAACGCTTAATAAATTGATTAAGCGTTTTTATACGCCCACATGAAAACGTGGACGTATATTGCCATCACCCCTGTCCGTCGTTCGGTCGGTCGTCCGTCCGTCAACAATTACTTGTGTACGCGATACAGGCCTGGGGTTTTATCCGACATGGAATATTCAGTTTTCTGAAGTGGGCGTATGTTACCTTGCCTGTCAAGCTATCTTTCAAAAATGACTACGTTTTGCGCTTTTTCAGGATTTTAAGAGATTCTGTTACTTTATGACACCAGGTAAGCTCACGGATGAATATATGCTCATATTGACCATTCTTGAGAACTAAAATTTTATGTTCGTGCCAGTACCCTTATATTTTTTTAAATGATCACGACAGGAGGGTCGTTTGTTTCAGAGTTACTTCCCTTTATTTATTTATTTAACGTCGTCGGCATCATGGATGATCAACAAGGCCAAGGGATCTTTCTTCCACCTTTTAGAATTTTTTCAAAGTTAATCCTTGACGTAGACTATAATAATTCTGCGAATGCTCCTCCTGTTAATCCAACCAAATCAGCAGTATATTTAGTTGATAAAACGCTTCACCAAGACTGGAAGCACACTTCCAGCACTTGGAAAAAGAAAGAAATCGCTGAACACGAAAATAAAAATTTATTTTTTTCGTTTCATTCTTAAGATAATTTTGATTCCATAATTTTGACGTCAACAAAATTCCGTCAAATTAAATAGTTTCGTTTTATTGTATGAAAATCTACGATCCTTACATTTAACAATACAAACTTTTGCGCCTTTTTTAGCTATCGGTAGGCCGGTTGGCAGCGGTTGGCGGTAGGCTTTTGAAACCCACCCCTTATTAAAGGATTAGCCATATTGAATCCAGAACGAGGCTAATAACACAACCCAAAATAACACTGCACTCCTTCTCCAATGCCACTCAACTCAAACTAAATAGTCGTGTTCAGTGACGTTACATTGGCTATATTGTGATCTCTTATACAGAGTTCTGTTGTCGATTCTTACAGTCCCATTCCATCTCTGTCACCTTATCAAGAAGTAGTCACAAAGCACGTGATCATGTTCCGATTTGTTTTGACAACTTCAACAAAAATAGAGAAAACGTTTCACAACAATATAAATAAAGCTATTTACAAATTGAATTTTACCTCAAATAGAATCATAATCATTTCATAACAAAATGAAAGAAATTTGCAAAAAAGATGAAAATAGTATGTTTAAAGCATAATCTATTGTTTTACAAGAGACGTTGACAGATGAAATCTGGACTGCAAGGGAAGACAACTCTTTATGAGAGATAGGTCTATTGTATAAGTCACTAAATAATGCGTTTATGTAGCATGTCGAAGCAATCATGTTGCCAAGTCACAGATCCAACATTTGACATGAAATAACGTTTGAATTCGTTTCGGATAAAACGAGCCTCTGCGGGTGGCCTACCCCCAACCCCATCAAGGGGCCTTAAGATTTCGACGTTTTGGTCGCCCGTCTTCTGCTTTGTTGAAGACAGTTCCTTAGATTCCATCGGTGGTGTTGGAAACGGTACATCTCGCATTTGGAGCATGTTGTGAAGGATACTTGTTGCCCTTACAATCTTGTCAACGCTTTTCGGTTCTAAAGGAATTTTTCTGTGATATAAACGCCATCGGTTTGCCAGAATCCCGAAACGTTTACGCCTCCAAGTACGCTAGTGTGGACATAGTACAACGCAGCGTATTACGCAGTCATTTCAGGCGTTTTCCGACGCGTATTACGTGGCGTGAAAACGCTCCTGAAACGCGAATGTGGACACAGGCCTTTACATCATATCAGTTTGTTTTCATCGAATTTCTTAATGCCCTGCACAAAAAATTATAAGCTAAATTCAGTATTGGTATTAGTGTTCCCGGTGTAAGCCTTTACTTACGTTCTAGATAATCAATTAATCTGTTGATATGATGCCGATAGCTTTAGGCTTAGTACAATGATATTAAGAGCCTAACCCACGACATGAATGTTTAATGTTTTTACCAAATATCTACAAATCTACCAAGTTCTTTGAAGATAACAAAAGATAAATATTTAAAAATTATGTAGCCAAAAGAGTCTAGAGTTTAATTTTGATTTCGAATGAAAATGTGTCTTTTGTGTTCCGAATGTTACGTTACAGACGGAAGAAGCGTTTGACATTGCGCCATATACTCAACGAACTAATGTTTATCATGGCAACTTTTAATAAGATCAAAATACACTTAATTAATATGCAATATAATATAACATGCAATATATCTTCTGTTTGATTAATAAATTTACATTTCAATTTCAGCCTTTGAATACAAGGCTACACCATAATATTTTGTTCAAGGTCTCCACATGACTGTAAGATAGGTTAGCACGAGATGTGTGTGACCTCATGAATAATTCATTAAGTTTAGAAGGAGGCTTAGGATCTGTTAGGAAAGGGTTGCACCATGTCGGATCGTGAGAGTGGAGACGAACAACAACAAGCGCAGGCACAAGGCACAGGTTTTTTTCTTTTCCTATTAAACTAAATATTGTTAACCTGTTATAAATTTGTCTATTATTCAGACGCCCTGCATACAATTTGACAGGTTGTTGCGCAGCCATTAGGCCTATTTCGTGTTGAATTTGACAAGTCCATGTTTCCCTTCACAGTTCGTGGTTTCATTTATTATCATCAGTGTTTAATCCCATAGTTTATTCTATTTGATTGTATTTATTGCATAAGATTAAACCACACACATTATGTTTGCACTCGTGTTCAAGCATGTGTGAAGCCGTTGTGGTAAAATAGAAATTAATATTTGTTGAGTGCAGTTCTTCTGAAACGTCAGGTGGTCAACTACAATCCAAAATGGCGAATGCAATGTTGAGCTGTTTGCTATCTAGGAATTTTAGTAGCCGTAGTTTTGACAGACAAGAAATATTTACACTCAGTATTTATGCCCTTAATTACAACAGAGTTGCGCATTGGATGCGATGAATATGAGTCGTTTGAAAAAGACATGGTTTCACTGCCCTTCTTAAGACTTGCTAGATATGTTTAAAGCTTGTTCACTTCCTCACTGTGTTGTCTATAATATATTGAAGTTTATGGCCTAGGTTTAAAGGTAGTGTGGATGTAAAAGACCTACTTCAGCCAGACCATAAAGTCAAGGTATAAAGAAAGTATAAATAGGCCTAAATATTTATATAAAATATTTTTTTTCAAACAATGTGCAGTAGGCCTAGATCTACCGGTATTATATAATATAAAAACGATTACACAAAATAAGTGTTGTGTCACATCATTATAAAGAAAGTCTAATGCTTCCATCCATCATGGGGATTTTCAACACTGTTTTTGTTACTTATCTCTAACCTAGTTAATATTATATTATTGAATAATCTGAGCCAAATAGAAAATTTTACTGACACTGTTTTTTTGTTTATGAAAGAAAAAATTCAAGAAACGTTGAACTTTGAACAATAATGATTGATAATGAAATTCAGTCAAAGAAAAGATAGGCGCTTCCTATGAGTGTTTTTGTATTACTGGTATATTCAAACATACAGTCTCAAAAGATAATCTCTTAAAAGTAGCAATGATGTACGATAATCTAAGCTCTAAGATTGACTTATCTAAATATACTTTCATGATACGGTACTATGATGTTTTAAAGATTTTGTTTATAGTAAAAGTAAGGCTACCTATACCTGAAATTAGAAATCAAACTAAATTGGAATAAAAGAAAATTTTGTGGGGTTTATGTTTTTTTTAACTATACCACAATACAGTCATAGGCCTATTTGCCTCAATCAAATGGAACTTGTGTGTTATAGATTTTTGTTAAGTGTATAACTGTCCTTGGTTTTTGAAAATAATTTATCAGTAGTCTTGATTTTCCTGTGCTTGAATTTCATTGTAAGCAATAGCAACTACCATTTTTATATGCCCACATGAAGATGTGGACATATATTGTCATTGCCCCTGTCTGTCGTTCCTTCAACATTTAGAAGCTACAATTTTAAAGATGGGTTGCCTCATTAATTGGAGCCAAAGTAAGCTTACTAAATGATTACTACTTTGGACGTAGAAATGCTTGTGGAATCAATTTGACCCTGATCTGCTTTGAAACGCTAAATTTAGACTCCATGTTTGTTCATGTGACCAAATGACATCATATGAATGAAGGCGTCTAAAAATTGATTTTGTATTTTATTATTAGTGAGTTAAAACTTATTTAAATTAATTCATATTGTTTTTACAAAATGATATTTAAACGTTTTATTGCCTTTTGCTAGAGATAATAAATGGAATACCAAAATGCCTTTGTTGTTGTGGAAAATATTAAGGAATGTGGGCAATAACAACAGCGTCCAGTTACGTCATGATTTATGTACCGAATTGACCGAATGAATGATAAAAAAAAAGATCAACGACATTTGAACAACATTTGAGACTTGACGTACATACCTATGTTAGTACCCTACCGTGGGAATTCTGGTCATAATTAGCCTAATTATGAGTTAATTAATGACATGTGGGACCATCTGGTATTTTTCTCAGTCATTAGAACACCTCTACCGGTACTTTCTATTGATATAAGTATTACCGTATCTACAAGGGAGGGCAACTTTAAATGGATTTTGATAAACTTGATGTGTGTATTGGAATTGATAAGATGGCAGTCAAGTTTGAATTAGACAATTTTTCGATGAACGTTTCTTTGAGTTATTGACCTTGACCTAGTAAAATCGCGTCAAAATTTTATTGTGGTAACAATAGAACCTACAATCTTCAGTGGTGTATGAGTATTGGAATCGATAAGACCGCAATTTGGTTTGAATTTGAAGATTTTTTTATGAAGAAAGGGTTTTTTAGTTATTGCCCTTGTTTTAGTAACATCGCATAAAATTTTATTATGGGTGTATTTGATGCAATAGAATCTAAAATATTTAATGTATTTTGATGAAACTTGGTGTGATCATTTGAATTGATAAGACCGTAGTCAAGTTCAAATTTATAGATTTTTTCTGATGACTGGTTCGCGACTTATTGGTCTTGACTTGGTTAAATCTTTTCAAAATTTTACAATAGAAGCTACAATTTTCAATGGATTTTGATGAAACTTTGTATTAGTATTGGAATTGATAGCATGGCAGTCAAGCTTGAATTGGTTCTGCCCAATTTATTATTCAAATTCAATGCTGCCAGCAGTGGGTGTATGTTATTTTGCCAGGCAAGCTTTTTGTATAGTCTGTATTGCATGAATAAATAACTGTCTTTTTGTTTTTAATTTTTTGTTTTATCACATTATTTCAGATGATCATTCAGAAAGTGGAAGTAAGTTTCAAAAGCTTGTATTCTTTGATTTTAGAAACTTTGCACTTTTTTTGTGTGTTACAGGCTTCCTCAATGTGCTCAGAACAAAATGGCAGGGGTTCATTTTACATGATTTATTTCAAAATTTCACTCTACCAAGATATTCATGCAAAGATTGAATCATTTAATTTGATCTCACTAAGTCGAAAGTACCATTAGCATTTACACCAAAATTGACATAAGTCACCCTTACTTTTGTGAAAAGGATTTGAAATCTTTTGACTTATTTACAGGCTATAATTCTGTGCATGTTTTGTAAGATTCTTGTTAATTTTAATAATGATTGAAAAATAAGTTCTGGAATTGGTGAAAAATACAGTGTTGAATGCTATCTTGTTCTGACACTACAGGCTTTATTTGCAGTTAAATGCTTATTCAATGCTTTGTTGACTGCTCACACTCCCCCTTTATGTGGAGTGAATGTATTTTTGTTGTGATTACCCCTGTCTGTTGACCTGTCAAAATTTTTATTTTTCAAAGTTAAGTTTGTTGATTTTAAACTTATTACAAGATCTTGGGACAAGTTCGAATTACAAGCTAAGTGTTTGAGGACATTGCTGAAGGTCCTATGTGATACAAGAATTATTGTGATTAGTTACATCATGAAACACATAGTTTTTTGGGAATTTCAGAGACGTCTGATTGGTAATTGGAATGGTGCAAATTGATGCCATCAGTGAATTGAAACTCTTAAACCAAAAAAAATCTTCTTAGTGTCAGATTAGTTGGATAACACATTTTCATATCAATTTATTGTTGCCAAATATATAGGCACGTTCAGAAGCTTAAAAAAAAATTTTATGCATATTTTGATGAAACTTGGTTTACTGAGACTTTCGGATTAAAGTTTTAAAAAATTTTTTTAATATTAAATTACTACATAGAGTTGAGAAAAAACAAAGTTGTTTTGGCCATAATTGGCCATGCTTGGATTTGAATACGTGTATTTTGAGATATTTGAAAGAGTTTTAAGAAACAGCCGGACAACATTGCCTATATTGATAATTGATTTATTATAAAATAGTTTTGTCTTTTATAGGGTCTGTTGAACAGGAATTGGCCACTAGAACACTACACATCCAGTCGAAAAGATTCTACTTGGATGTTAAACAAAACAGACGTGGTCGCTTTATCAAAGTGGCTGAGGTAAGTTCCCTTAAAGGCATATAAAAGTTTTGAAAATTTTAACAATAAGAAACACTTTATTTTACATCGGTCATAATAAGGTTCAATACACAAGGACATGTCCCCGTGTAACATTTCACCTATGGGGGTAATACAATCCATGATTTTAATATAAAAATTTAATGAATTACTTGATTAAACACAATTTTTATTTGACGAAAATTGGTGTGAGTCTTTGTAATCACCCAAGAATGAACCTTATTAAAAATTAGACCAATCGAAAGATATTTTCTATGTGTTATTGCCCTTGTTCTTGAATTGGTTGTGGACACAATAGAGAGCTAGTTTCTTAATGGATTTTGACGAAACTTGGTGTGTTTTTATACGCTCAAATGAATATGTGGACGTATAATGTTGTTGCCCCTGTCCGTCTGTCGGTCCGTCGGTCCGTCAACATTTGTTGTAGACGCTATAGAAGCTACAATTTTCAATTGATTTGTATAAATCTTAGTGAGTGCATTAGAATTGATAAGAGGGTGGTCAAGTTCGATTTTGATGATTTTTCGATGAACGTTTTTTTTAGTTATTGCCCCTGCCTCAATATTTTTTGTAGACACAATAGAAGCTACAATTTTCAATGGATTTTAATGAAACTTGGTGTGAGCATTGGAATTGATAAAACGAAGGTCAAGTTCGAATTTGACAATTTTTTGATAAAGTTAATGAGTAATTGCCCACAACTAAGTAAAATTGCGTCAAAATTCTATTGTGGTTGATAAGAATTTTCAATTTTCAAAGAATTTTGATGGAACTTTGTGTAAGCATAAGAATTGATAAGACGGCAGTCAAGTTTGAATTTGACTTTTTTTAACAAATGATTTTTGAGTAATTGCCCTTGACCTAGTAAAATTGCGTTAGAAATTTTTGTGGATGAAAAAGAAGCTACAATTTTTTAATAGATTTGATGAAACTTGGTATGAGTGTTGAAATAGATAAGATGGTGGTCAAGTTTTAATTTGACAATTTTCCAGTTTTTGGGTCTTTGCCCTTGACTTCCATAGTCAGTGAATGTTTTTTGAAATTTTGCTCAATTTATTATTCAAATTCAATGCTGCCAGTGGGCGTATGTTACCTTGTCTGGCAAGCTATCTTTTGTATTTACTGAAGAATGAACAATTACAAATCCGACCAATCAAAAAATATTTAATCAGTTATTGTCCTTGTTCTTGAAAACGCACCTGTCTTTGTTCTTGAATTCGTTGTGGACACGATAGAGGCGTGGATTCTGGATGGATTTTGATGAAATTTAGTATGAGTGTTTGCAATCACTCGAGGATAGACCTTATTATTCCTAATCACCCAAAGATGAACTTCAATTAAAGTCTTTCATTTACTGATAACTCTTGTCAACCTCACAGACAAATTGGCTGCCTTATAAATTTGGGTTATTACAATGCCCTTTGCTATTTTTAAGATAGACTTTATTAGTAAGAAGTCTTAAGCCTGTAATGCTTAATTCATTTAATTACTCCTTTATTTCTTAGTCCTGTTAGTATGAAGGAGTATGAATTGAGCATTTTGGACGTCTTAATATTGGGCTGTTAGGTCTTCCATTAGCATACCGGTCATACCGGTATATAGTTGGTCAAAATTTAAAGAAGATGACCATGAACATTGAGAAGCAGTGATATAGATCACAACACACTCATTTGTTATGAAAGGAAGATCTATATGAAAAAGCAGTATCCTTACTATAACCAAAGATTATCAAGAATCATTCTGCGAAAAGTTTAAAAAATATCTGCTGCTTTTTTTCATTTTCTCCTAGACCATTTCATAAAATTGGTCCTTTATTTAACTTCATTAATGACTCCATTACATCTATACTAGCTTATTGACTTTACAATTCTATGTAATGGGCCGTTAAAAATGTTTCATTGTTGTTATTTCTCTCTAAAAATACATTGAACATTCCTGTTCCAAAACTTTTATGAAGTTTTTTTAACTTTACTAAATAGCATACTGTTTTGGTAGAACTGTGTGATATCTGGATAAATTTGTTACTATCCAAAATATAACCTGAAGTTAAACATTAATATTATAAATATGTAAGGCTATGATGATGTGAACACATTGTACTCAATTCAATAGTTAAATAATATCATCCAATATTTGAATTGCAGGTTGGTGCAGGGGGAAAGAAGAGTCGCCTCCTTCTGGCAATGTCATCTGCAGCTGAATTTAGAGATTATTTAACTGATTTTACAGAACATTATGCATCATTGGGTAAGTTTAGCATTTGTTCATCATTTTTGATATTTTATATTGTTTATCATTTTCATACTTTTAAATCATTCAAAGAACTTTCAAGGCATGAATTGTAGTTTTTGGTTTCTTTAACTAAAAATCCAGAATTTCAGTTTTGTATCTGTTTACAAATGATAGATGCAGGATAAAACAAAATGAATATGCTTCTTATATCAAGAAAATAGTACTTATTGAATGATGCATATTCTGTTGTTTCAGAAGAGGGTGGAGATAATGAAAGTAAGTCAAACTATCATCATGTATTAACAACATCAATAGTTTCTTCTTTGCTTGCTCTAAAAACCACAATATTGTCTCATAATTCTTAATGTAATCCTTGGTGAATGGACATGTGCTTACATCTCATAAGACCACTTAACAGTTAATTTCAATTCTATATTCAGTTATATTTAGTCTAGTTGATCAGAAAAAAAATGTCAGTGATGTACTTTAATAAGTTGACTTTTACTCTTTTCGCACTGCACTGGATGCAGTGGTTCAAATTAAGAAAACCTTGTCAGGAGCCCACTGGGGCCCTAACATACAATTTCTTGGGGCCCAGTAAATTTTTTAGGGGCCCAGAAATAAAATAACCATGTTAGATTTTAAAAAGATTTTGAAGAAAATTTGCAAAGATTAGAAAACAGATGTTTATTGGCTTTAAAAAAAAAAATATAAAAGAAATATTTGATGTAACGAACAGGTCTAACCACAGGAGACCCAAATCTTGTGATTTTCTTGGGGCCTACAAATGCTGTTTTCAATGTCAAAATTCTTTACCATAAATTAATAAAATATTCTATTCTAAAATATTTTAATTGCCAGTGACATGCGTGAATCTCAACCCGTAATAATATTATCATTGCATGATTAATTAATCCCCTGATTAAGATGATAATTTGATCCATTTTACACCCGATAATGTTTTTATAACAACATCCGGTATTCGCTTTTTATGATTAACTTTATGGTAAACTTAACGGGCTACTTTTGATAGCAAAGTTGTCAAATATCAAAATGGAAACTGCAAATTTGTTTAAAAAAAATATACCCATTTTTCACCCAATCTCCCGATTTTTTTTTGCATTACCTGTACATAGTTAAGTGAAAGTTAAAGGCTTGACAATGACGTCAATACCTCAAACTGAAATTTCGTTTTGTGATAAATGTTTGCAAGCATAAATTTTCCATTTTATAGCAAAGTAGTCCAAAAACAAAGGTCGCCACCTAGGCAACCATTAGCAGGATTTTAGTCGCCCAGTGGAATTTTTTGTCAACTGGGCGAGTGTTAATTTGAACGCCTGTGGATGATTGAATTCAGATATAATAATAATAGAAAAATCTGATTCAGTTCAGTTTGCTTTCGCATCACAATCCTATCTGGATCGATGCATCTGCACTGCCGAGTCAAGTTCTTTAGATAACTTTTTTTAATGACATGTGACAGGATTAAAATTCCTTACATTAAAATACATCAAAATAAAAACAAATTTATTTTCCTTTTCCTCTTCTGTTTGCTTTGCATTTTTTTCCTTGGCAATTTGTGCACTTTCTCAATTCTTCAAGTATTTCCAATACAATGTCCATGTCAAGACCAGACGCCATAAGGAAGTGTTTATACCTGTGACATTTGTACCCGGATAAGTTCTTCTGTGCTTTCACACTGCCACTTATCTGGATCAGATCCATACAAAATCCTCCTTTGGAGGTAGATTTTTCGATTTGGATGACTTCTGGTTATAACCGAACAAGTTTTTTTAACAGTGTAAAATCATCTGAAAGTTATTCCGATTGCAGTGTAATAGAAATAAATTGAATTAAGATAGCGTTATATTTCTGTTTACCGGTAAATTATCATTTGAATGCTTCGCAATGATTACTAATTTCGAGAATAATTCTGATGTTCTATTAAGAGCAATGAATGACCATATAGGTGTACAGTAGTTTGCAAATCTAGTCTATACCAATGCTGACAGTTGATAATGTGGCACTGGGGCAGAAATTTTTGTTTATACTTAGCTCATATTTTACACAAATTCGAAGCAGCCATTGTACAACTGATTGGATGACATATATAGTATGAATCTCATTACATATTTTGACTTTGGTCGTATTGTAATCGTTCCGATTATTATTATTTTTTTTTTGCGATTCTCAGACGAGCTTGCAGATGAACTGGTTATAGGAACAGAGATTTTGATTTCATAGGTGACCTTAGAATAATTTCTATTATCAAATAAAACCAAACCGGAAGTTCTGTTTCCAACTGGAAATGAGAACTGGAAATTGAGTTTTTTTGCTCTTGCATCTTTATTGTACAATTTCGATCAAATTTTCATATTTGAAAACTTCAAAGTAATTGTCAACTACCAGTTATGGGTTTTATGCAATTCAGTTAAATCCTCTACCCACGATTTGCAATTTGAAATTGAAGTCTCCAAAAAAAAAATTCAAACCCTGATTTCTCGCTTAATATAAATGGTGGAATTTTAAAACTTCACTAGTTGAAAGGCGATATGATTCCAATTATACAAAATTTGGAAAAAAAATATTCAACTTCCAGTTTAGCCTCAAATGATGTAATTACATAACTTCCGGTCTATAACAGCTCTATAACAGCTCGGTGAAATGTGCAAACTGTTTTATGCATAACTTGTGAATAGTAATCAATATGACCTAAAAAAAATAAGCTTCAGGTGCCATATTAGCTGCCATTTTGAATTTAGGTTACAATTTTTCAAGTCGTAATTCAGGCACTGTTGATAGACCGATTTCGATGAAATTTAGCACATGGATACATCTGATCATTGGCCACATTTCTATGGTTAGCGAATTTGGAATTTCTTTGAAATATTCAAATTTGAATGAAATTAGGTCACTTTAACACCTCGGGAAGTGTTCACCCACTTTATCTATGACCTTGAAAATTAGGTCAAATAATGTTCATTATATTGTCTACAAATATGTATTTTTTAATTTGTTCTACTTAAAAAGGTCACAGAGATATTTGTACTTAAACATAGCAAAAATTGTTAATTTTCATATTTATCACCATCGGTAACAGCTACGCAAGGTGTGACCTATTTATTTTTTCACTTTGTAAACTAGGTCAAGATGAAATTCAATATATTGCCTAGATGTTGGCAATTGCATATTTGAGCTCCATAATATTCTAAGGTGTCAAAATACGTTCATATTTGTCAGCAATTCTAGTTTTATATGTTATGCTTCTTTATAATTTTGCAAAGGATGAAGAGAATAGTTGATTTTGGAATTCTGATGCTTTAATACTATGTGGCAGCCTTTATTTTTTTTACAGATGTTAAGATTAGCTTCTTATATTAACAACCATGACCTAATTAGTCTTATATTGCTCCTTCCAATCGTTATTGGGTTTTCATTTTTATACGCCCACATGAAATGGGGGGCGTATATTGTCGTCAACCACATCCGTCCGTCCGTCCGTCCGTCCGTCCGTCCGTCCACAATTGCTCGTAAACACTCTACACGGTGTAATTCTTGACGGATTTAGATGAAACTTAATATGAGTGTTTATGATCACGCAAGGATGAACCCTATTGAAAATCAGCGAAATCGGAAAAAAATTAGTATGAGTTTGTGCCCTTGTTCTTGAATGGCTCGTAAACACTCTACAAAGTGCAATTCTTGACCGATTTTGATGAAACTTGGTGTGAGAGTATGTTATAACTCAAGGATAAACCCTATCGAAAATCAGCGAAATCGAAAAACATTTAGTATGAGTTATTGTCCTTGTTCTTGAAAACGCGTTCAATTTTAGCTTGTAAACACTCTTGAGAGAACAATTTTTAATGGATTTTAATGAAACTTGGCCTGAGTATTTGTTATCACCCAAGGATGAAGCCTATTGAAAACCAGTCAAATCGAAAAAAAAATTAATATCAGTTATTGCCCTTGTTTTTGAAAACGCGTTCAATTTTTAGCTTGTAAACACTCTACAAAGCACAGTTATTGACCGATTTTGACGAAACTTGCTGAAATTGTTTAATATCACCCAAGAATGAACCCTTTTGAAAATAGCACATATCGAAATATATTTAATAGGAATTATTGCCCTTGTTCTATAAAATGTGTTGGATTTTTGCCTTGTAAACACTCTACAAGTCACAATTCTTGAGCGATTTTGACATAACTTTGCATGAGTATTTCTAATCACTTAAGGATGAACCCTATTGAAATTCAGTTAAATCGAAAAATATTTAGTATCAGTTATTGCCCTTGTGTTTGAAAATGCGTTCAATTTTAGCTTTTAAGCACTCTAGAAAGAACAATTCTTAATGGATTTTGATAAAACTTGGCTTGAGTATTTGGTTTTACCCAAGGATGAACCTTATTGAAAATCAAATAAATCGAAATATATTTAGTGTCAGTTATTGCCCTTGTGTTTGAAAACGGGTTTAACTTTTTGGCTAATAAACACTCTAGAAGGTACAATTCATGACCAATGTTGACAAAACTCACTGAAATTGTTGGATATTGCAAGGGATGAGCCTAATTGAAAATTAAAAATATCAAAATATATCTAATATGAATTATTGCCCTTGTTCTTTTAAACGCGTTCGATTTTTGTCTCGTAAAAACTCTACATGGCACAATACTTGATGGATTTCGATGAAACTTGGTGTGAGAGTGTGTTATAACTCAAGGATGAACCCTATTGAAAATCAGCAAATTCGAAAAAAATTTTAGTATGAGGTACTGCCCTTGTTCTTGAAAACCCATTCAATTTTAGCTTGTAAACACTCTAGAAAGAACTATTCTTAATGGATTTTGATTAACTTTGGCTTGAGTATTTGTTTTTACCCATGGATGAACCCTATTATAAATCAAATAAATAGAATATTTATTTAGTGTCAGTTATAGCCCTTGTTCTTGAAAACGCGTTCAATTTTAGCTTGTAAACACTCCAGAAAGAACAATTTTTAATGGATTTTGATGTAACTTGGCTGGAGTATTTGTTGTCTCCCAAGGATGAACCCTATTGAAAATCGAAAAATATTTAGTACAAGTTATTGACCTTGTTTTTGAAAACGCGTTCAATTTAACTCGTAAACACTCTAGAAAGAACAATTTTGAATGGATTTTGATGAAACTTGGCTTTAGTATTTGTTTTCTCACAAGGATAAACCCTATTGAAAATCAGATAAATCGAAAAATATTTAGTGTCAGTTATTGCGCCTGTTTTCAAAAACGCTTTCAACTTTTGGCTTGTGAACACTCTAAACATTCCTTTTTGACAAACTCGCTGAAATTGTTTAATATCAACCAAGGATGAGCCTTATTAAGAATTAAAAATATCAAAATATTATTAAGGGTGAACCCTATTGCAAATCATAAAAATACCGAAAAATATTTAATGAGTTGTTATTAGGTACAATTCTTGACAGTTTTTAATGAAACTAGAGACCCTAGAAAAAAATAGGTTGGTAGGTTGAATAATTCATTCCACTTATTGTAACCTTACTGAAAAGTTTTTATTTGAAATAAATGCTGCCAGTGGGCGTATATTACCTTGCCTGGCAAGCTATCTTTAATATAACAGTTAACAAAAAATACTAAACTTCACCATATTTCATTGACTTGATTCCATATAACCAGACATGGAGCAAAACGGGGCCCTTTGTTGCCTGGTTTGAGGTTCTCTGGCAAATCCAGCTATGAAAAGAGGCACATTACGAAGAATTAGTATGCCAAGGTTTTATGTACACATTAATCTAAGAGTACATAGTGGTCTTGACTTTCCTGATCTCTTAGAGTAACTGCTGTGACTGATTAAAAATTTGAATTACTGCTTGCTATTAAGAACCCTTTATTGCCATTTAAAGTTAGGTTATAATTTAGATTGTTAAGTTGTCTTATTGAGATGTATTAAAAAACTCTGATAGATAGATATTTAGTAACCTCTTTATTTGTAAAGTGGGGCATGTTGGATTCAGTGGCTTCATTTTGTGATGTTTTTTTTTTCCACAAGACTAACTCACCCTGTTTTTCTGTTTTTTTTATTAAAATAAGAATTGTCCTTCAATAATCTATGTAATGCATCATTGTATGTTTAATTGGATGTACTAGTACCATTGATCAAAGTTGAAATTCTGGATTCGGTTCATAGTTTAGAAATTTTTGTAATTGGCATGATTATATTTTATAAGCTTAATCAGGACAATTCATCATTTTCATAGTTCACATCATTTATTTTTATAGCATGCTTTTAATATTTGAATGAGAGTCTGGATTAAGAGGGACATGGTTATCTTAATTTTCCATACCACTTTTTGTATGAAAACTACCAGAACTTGGTTTGTTTGAACTGTTAAATCACAGACCAGTTCTAATTTCAAGAAATAATAGATCACTGAAATAGGTTGGAAGATTTTGATAATGATTAACTGGCATAAAAGGCTTTGATCACATATTTTGCATGTTACATATTCTATGACCATGATAACTAAAATACATCAAGTTTCTAACCTTTTTTTACCACCCTATTCAAGTTCAATAAAAATGTACTGTGACTATTGTCCCATACTTAATTAACATTCTCATTTATTGATTCTACCCATCATGTTAGCCCGAAAAATGATTATATGAGCTATGAAGTAACAGAACAAACAGTAACTTTGACACATTTTTGTTGAACTATATAAGGCAAGCTCTATCACAAGGCACTCGATACATAGTATTGAAGCATTACAAAACAGTACATGTACAACAATTAGTTTCGAACTTCCATCGCTCACTTTTTGCATGTCTTTAAAAATGAGTTTTATATGTTATGTTATAAGTTCATATTTTATTTAACAGAACTAACTCTATTATATGTCACATATATATTTTACTTGACTGTTTGTATTTGATAAAGAATTAAATTATAAAAATGATATTGTGTGCTCAATGTATAGGTGTTGAATGATTTGGGTATTGAATTTACTGTGTTTTTATTACTGTAGGTCCTACTAATACAGAAAATCCTCCAGAAGATGGTAAATTAAAAAGTGAACTGATTGTAAAAGATAACAGACGCTATTATTTGGATCTTAAAGAAAACCAAAGAGGAAGATTTCTTAGGGTAGTTATAATTACTGGGAAACCATGTGTTGCCTTCAATTATATAAAGATGTGGAGTGTATATTGCTGTCACCTACATCTGTCTGTCCATCCGTCTACCATTGCTTGTAAACACTCTAGAAGGCACAATTCATTACAGATTTTGACGTAACTCTGAGTTTTATCAAGGATGAAAAAGTTAAAAAATATTCAGTATTTTTATGATAATTTTAGCTCTTGAACACTCTAGAATTCTTTCCTTATTTGGATGAAACTTCCTGAAATGTTTCTCATCACCCAAGGATGAACCCTATTGAAAATCAAAAATATCTCAAAATGAATTTTTGGCTTGAAACAAGGTACAATTGTTTACAAATTTTGAAAAAAATTGCTGAAATTGTTTGTTACCACTTAAGTATGAACCCTATTGAAATCAAAAATTTCTAGAGCCACTTGTGGCATAGAATGGGACTTTGCTAATGTTGCAAATTCCAACAAACTGGCCGGAACATCTGATTTTCAGGGATAAACTGGCCAAAGCAATGAGGTATCTGTGTGCAAGGTACTTTTTTAAAAAAACGTTATTTCCTAAAGACGTAATTAGCTGACCCATATAAATGGCAAATTGGCTGTTAACCCGGATATGCCACGCCCATCTTCTTTTTTTGGCATGATTATAATTACATTCAAAATGTATATTCACAGTACAAATTTGAAACTTGTACATCTAACAGATCACACATTTCGAAAAGCGGAAATACTGCAAATGTAATTTTATTAACAATAATCAAAAATTCAATTTTCATTTTAAAAACTTTTGTTATATATCCTTAGAAAGAGGACAAAAAGCACCTTAAGAATTGGAAAAAAGTAATACTCTAAATTAATTAGGTCACGCTCTAGAGCAGTCCAAAGTTGTGAATTTTGCTGTTTTCGGGTAGCTATAAAACGGTAAGTCGACGTCGGAGGTCAAAGTATCAACTGATAGCCGAGGTCCATGACCTTTGACCTACTAAAGGTCAAGGTCATCAAAGGCCAATGTCATGAAAAATAAGCCCCCAAACTCAATTGGAAGGAAAAAATAAAGAACAAAAATTTGGGATTACAACACCTTCACGGTTGCAGGCATTTTAAATATATCTCGAATTCACCAAGCCTCTATTTATTTGGAAAGATGGATGATTTTGTAGTTCAATCCTATCATAATTATCCCCTTACACAATTCATGTCATGCCTATACTTGTGTAAAAAAAAAAATTTCAATTGCTCAGTCGCCATTTCAAATTGCATGCGTAAATCCAAAATTCTGATGTTACTCGGTTATGAAAGTACAAGATGATTGTTTCTATCACGTGACTGTGTAACATCTGACTCCTGCATTTTTAGACCTATTATGTATGTGGTCCAACAAAGAATAACAAGAAGTTGACAAATCAGGGACACCTTAATTTTTAGTGCTAAAACTGTTTATTTTAAGATAAGCCTAAATGATTGTATGACTTAACTACAAATATATCGAGGTTGAGTGGATTTGAGGTATATAAATACGGTTACAACCCCCTCACCCGTGAAGGTGCAGAAAATCCCAAATTTTGAATGCTAAGTTTTTCTGACAATAGAGTCAGCAAATTTCGGATCATGTTCACACATGGTAAGTTGTTTATGGCTGAAATAAGAATTGCTCCTGTTCTAATAAATGTTCTGATTTAAGCAAAATATCCAGCTAATGTATCAATCTATCGATACTGTCCAAAACAGGGCTACCTTCTAGTCGTTCATCGTTTCACGCCAACATTAGCTATATCCGGTGATGTTGGTATTCTGGCATCTTTGCTACGTCGTTGGACTAAAATGTCGCGTACTGAAACCGATTACTCCAAATGGACGATGATAGACTAACAAAGTGTGTTTTTTTTTACGACTACATTAAATCCAGTAACAATAGAAACTGGTGCTCAGATATGAGATGGTTATTTGAAAAATTAGATTTGCTCAATCATTTTGTAGATAAGCATCCTGTTGAAGCCGATCTCATTACGTCAAAAATACTCCAATTTGTTTACAACTCTTGGTCCGAGAAAATTCTCACGTCACCAAAACTATGCACATACGCTACCTTTAAATCATCTTTCGAACAGGAAACCTACCTGAAACTAAATTGAACACGAAACGAACGGTCATTACTGGCTCAGTTTAGATGCGGTGTCTTACCTCTTCGAATCGAAACTGGACGTTTTGTTGGGAGAGATTGGAATCCAGACTGTGTCAAATTTGCGGTAACAGTGAGATCGAAGATGAAACGCATTTTCTCTTGAAATGTAAAGAATATGTAAATCACCGATCCCGTTGGTTTGGGGACGTATTAGAGAAAGATTCCGAAAGACCTATCTCCGACATGATCAATAACTACCCTCGCAAACTAGCCAAATACCTTGTTAACGCATTCTACGAGCGTCGTCAAACATTATACAATTGAAAGTATATCTATGTATTTGAAACTATCAGCTAATTTTGATCACATAAATGCTCACCAGCTGTTAATTATGTTCTTGTTCAATTTATTATATAAATATTGTGTATTATTATAGTGACTTATAGGCCCACTGGGCCGGGTGTACTTTATACGTCAGGAAACCACTGTTATATGTCAATGTACATATGTCACTGAAATAAAATATTTACTTACTTGTATGATATCAAAATTTTATTATTTTCAGGTTTCACAAACTATACCACGTGGTGGTCCTAGGTCCCAAATTGCTATTCCTGCCCAGGGGATGATCGAGTTTCGAGATGCCCTTACTGAACTTCTGGACGAATTTGGTACCGATGACCAAGGTATTTCAAATAAATATTCATCACAAATACTGATTTGATTACTACTGTAAATAATGCAGTAAAAAAATGAAATGAACCTACTCATCTCCTTAAATTTCAGCAAATTAAAAACTCACCTTTCAGGGGTTCAAATTAACACTTCCCCAATCACCATTGGCAATTAGAAATTCTACTGGGCAAATAAAATCCTGGCCCTGGTTTCACTAAGGTACTTGGAATTTACGTAAGTATTTACTTACGTCCATTTCACTAAGGCATGCGTAGGTATGGTTACTTACTTTCTGGTTGCACCTTCGGGAACAATGAATAAAATCAAATTACCAAAATAACATACCTTCCTATTTATACCAGCTAATCAAAAGTTAAATACTTTGATTATCCAGCACTAGTTATATAAACGAGATGCGAACCAGTGACACTTAACAACACAACCTATTTATAACATGGTACTGGGATTATCTTGAAATAATTCTTAAAAAAATGCCTCAAAAACAGTTAACAAAATTACTCTCTTCATATTCGTGTGCTATCCAAAGTGGTTTGTGTTTCCAGGCATGAAGGTGTCTACATTTGGTTATGAATCTAGTGGTTTAAACCTTGAAATTTTTTTTCTCTTCAATAGACCTATTTATACACTGCGCGTTTCTAAGTTACCTCATTGATTACAGTTGATTTGTCCAATATACGGGTCGGTTAGTATACATAGATGTTTTCCATACACAACTATTAATTTGTAATCTTTGAACTAAGATAACCGACTGTAGTATTCATGCACTATTGTGTGCGAATTTAAGTTCAATTTTGAAATATCAGTAGCAGGTTGGAGATGTCGCAAATTGCCTTGGAATTTTGGGTTATTTCGAGTTACATATTTGTAAACAACTCTCGTGCGTAAGCCGCCATGTTAGTTTGACTGCCGTAACATAATGTTATTAATAGGGAAGTTACATAGCTAAATACATACCTTTTCAACGTTTATGTGCGAATAATCAAATGGTAATATCCTATTCGATTATTTGCGAAATTGGAGGTGCTGAGCCCAAGACGCCTGACACTATTGTGAAAATGGCTTTCTACATTAGCCTACGGGAAAACCTAACTGGTCGAACGATGAAATATCATAACTTGTGAAGAAGTAACAAAACATCATAAACCTATTCGAATTAGTGGTCGATTAATTCTCTCTACTTAAAAAATGTTTGGTAGTCATTTTCAAACCCTAATCAGACGAAAAGTCCTGTGGGAAAATACTTATGCCAGCTTTTATTTGACGTAGAATTTAGGCAACATATTTACGTAAGTAAAATCTTACGTCTTTTAGTGAAACGCATTTTTTACCTACATATATTCTTACATAAATACTTATTCTTATGTACCTTAGTGAAACGGGGCCCTGGTAATGGTGGCCCAGGTGGCAACGCCACGCCACGCAGTCTTTAAACTTTCATGTAACTGTAATATTATTACGGGATAAGTTAACGAGTGTCAAGTAAAGACTATTTAATTTATTGTAAAGAATTTTGATATCGAATACTTTAGACCTAGTAAAAATTATGGTTATGCAAAGAAAAAAAAATCTGTATTTTTGGGTCTTCCTTTGGTAGATCTTTTCATTTTTTGTAGCCTATAAACATCCGTTTCTAATCTTTGCTGATTTTCTAAAAAAAAATGCTTTTTAAAATCTAACATGTCTATTTTATTTTTGGTCCCCTTAAAACTTAACTGGGCCCCAGTGTGCTCCTAACATGGTTTTTATACGTCCACATGAATATGTGGATGTATATTGTCATTGCCCCTGTCCATCGTTCCGTCTGTCAACATTTGTTGTAGACACAATAGAAGCTACAATTTTCAATTGATTTGTATAAAACTTAGTGTGAGCATTAGAGTTGATAAGACGGCGGTCAAGTTCAATTTTGATGATGATTTTTTGCTGAATGTTTTTTTGGTTATTGCCCCTGTAGGGTTTTTGAGTTATTGCCCTTGACTTAGTTACATCACATCAAAATTTATTGTTGATGCAATAGAAGCTACAATTTTCAATTTATTTGAATGAAACATGGTAAGAGCATTGAATCGAAATTATATTGTGGTTGCAATAAGAAGCTTTAATTTTCAAAGGATTTTGATGGAACTTGATGTAAGCATCAGAATTGATAAGATTAGTGAAGTTTGAATATCCGACTTTTTTGAACGAATGGTTTTTGAGTTATTGCCCTTGACTAAGTAAAATTGAGTCAAAAATATATGTGGGTGCAAATAAGCTACAATTTTTTTAATAGATTTGATGAAACTTGGTATGAGCATTGAAATAGATAAGATGGTGGTCAAGTTTTAATTTGACGATTTTTCATGAACAGTTTTTGAGTTTTTCCCCTTGACTTCAATATTCATTCAGTGAATGTTTTTTGAGTTATTGCTTAATTTATTTTTCAAATTCAATGCTGCCAGTGGGCGTATGTTATCTTGCCTGGCAAGCTATCTTCTTAATTTGAACCCCTGTCACCTGCTGAGTTTTATTCCCTTTCCATATGAGTCATACAGGTCAATGGGGTGTCGTAAACTTAGTCTTGTTCCGAGAAATATGTTATATTTGTTTTTATTTCAGAGCCTCAAAGTGATTTGCCAGAAAGTCGTTCAATGAGAGTCGAAAATAAAATGTTTTATTTTGATGTTGGCTCTAATAGGAGAGGTGTATATATGCGTATTTCAGAGGTAATTAAGTTATTTTTTATTGGCTGACAACATCTATATTGTTTAATATGCTCACAAATATAAGCCACATTAACTGTAAGATTTACGCGATTAAAGGGTTTACATTAACATATGGTCAGTGTCACAAGAAAAGGTTGTAAGTCTGTTTTCCAAAATTTTTCGGAAGAGACAAAAACCTGTTTTTAACTGTGTCCACTAAGCGGATGAGGACTATATCTCTAATGTAAGTTCTAAAAAGCATTTCAAATAATTTATAGAATAGTTATATCAATAAAATCTTTTAATTTTTATACGCCCACATGAATATTTGGACGTATATTGTCACCCCTGTCCGTCAGTCTCAACATTTGTTGTAGACACTAAAGAAGCTACAATTTTCAATGGATTTTAATGAAACTTGGTGTGAGCATTAGAATTGATAAGACGGCAGTCAACTTTGAATTTGAAGATTTTTCGATGAACTGTTATTTAGTTATTGCCTTTGACTTAGTTACATCACATCAAATTTATTGATGATGCAATAGAAGCTACAATTTGCAATTGATTTGAATGAAACTTGGTATGAGCATTGGAATTGATAAGGTGGTGGTCAGGTTTGAATTTGATGATATTCGATGAACAGTTTATGAGTAATTGCCCTTGACTAAGTAAAATTGTGTAAAAATTCATTTGTAGTAGACACTATAGAAGCAACAATTTTCTATGGATTTTAATGAAAATGAGTATGAGCATTGGAATTGATAAGACGTTGGTCATGTTCGATTTGGAGGATTTTTCGATAAACAGTTTTTGAATTATTGCCCCTGCCTTAATATTTGTTGTAGACACAAAAGAAGCTAAAATTTTCAATGGATTTGAATGAAACTTGGTGTGAGCATTGGAATTGATAAGACGGCAGTCAAGTTCAAATTTGAAAATTTTTCAATTAATGGTTTTTGAGTTATTGCCCTTGACTTAGTAAATTCACGTCAAAATTCTATTGTGTTGCAATAAGTAGCTTCAATTTTCAAAGGATTTTGATGAAACTTTGATTTATTTTTAATGAACAGTTTTTGACTTAGTAAATTTGCGTAATTAATATTTTGTTGATGCAAAAGAAGCTACAATTTTTCAAAGCATTTTGATGTAATATGTTGCAAGCATTGGCATTGAAAAAATGTTCAATAAATGTTTTTAGAGTTATTGCTCAATTTATTATTCAAATTCAATGCTGCCAGTGGGCGTATGTTACCATGCCTTGCAAGCTATCTCACCAACAAAATACATACACAATTTTCACTCAAAATTTGATAAAATCATATTTTGACATTTTCCTTTTCGACATAGGTTTTCACTGGATGCATTATTTCAATAGATGTGTTTCAAAATTATGATTAAAGATGTCACGTTTTCACTAAATGCTTAAACGTTTCCAATTAAACGAAATGATGTTGTTTAATCGTATTAGTAGGGCACTAAGTCTAACAACTGATGCTGTGCAGGTGAGGCCTCCCGACTTTGCTAAACTGCTATATCCGTTCAGATTAAAATTAATTTATACTAATATCTATCTCCACAAATAATTTATAATTAAGGCCTATCTATCTACCAAAATGCAAGCAAAGAAATCCTCTAATGCGAGGAATATAAAATGTAAACAAACTATTGTAGACTTGCTTAGTCGGATGGATAAGCGTACTGATTTGCAAGTTTATTTTATCTAATACCCGCTTAGTGAGGCTGAGTGGAATAAATTTGAATATACAGTCAAACCAGTATTAAGCAACCAGTCAAGGGAAGTGGCTGGATGTGGTGCTTAATACAGGTGGCTGTTGAATACAGGTGGCACAAGCAGGGCTGTTGATTTTTTTTCCCAGCCGGACATTTTTTTAACGATGTTTTGTTGTTGTCAAAACTACTACACTAAGTACTATTAAAGTAGTATCCAACTGTAAATTGTATTTCAATGCCATAAATGTTTAGTTTTGTTCATCATAATTGAGACTGTAATTTTCTGAACATACTGTCATACATCACATTTAAAGGGGCCCAGGCTTTATTTATTTCGGACAATCATCCGACAGACTCAAACACATGAAATCTTTTGGTTAGCTAATCAGAAATAGTCTACAGAACTTACCTTTGAAATTTGAGCCTTCAAATCCATGTGTATCCATAATTATCCGTGTTTGAAAAATCATAATGTCTTAAGAAATTACGAACGTCCCGCCATATTGGAAAACGTTCGTCTTGATAATCAAAGAGTTATCCTTCCCATCGTGCAATAGCAGTCATCTATATAAATAGACTACAACGCATTTTCAATTGTAGACTTTAGACAGGACACACAATTTTCAGACTGACTGGAGACCAGCCGCGTACAGCACGGAAAAAAAAATGAAAAGTGAAATTTTTTGTTTGAGGTATATTTCAAGGTATTTTGCATTTTTCTTAGAGCTTGAGTATTTCTGAGGACTGTTTAAATGTAGCAAAGGCCCAAAACAACCCCTAAAAATCAAGCCTGGGCCCCTTTAATATTTTTTAACGAAGACACTCCAAGACACTATTCTTGAACTATTTTGACAAAACTTGGCATGAGAATTTGTAATCACCCTTTTGAAAACAAGAAATATCTCAAAATATTAAATACATGTTCTTTAAAGCGCATCCGGTTTTTGGCTTATAAACACTTTTCAAGGCACAGTTCCTTACGGATTTTGATGAATTTTGTAGAAATTGTTTGTTATCAGACAATAACAATCAAAAATACTGAAAAACTATAATGAGTTATTGCCTTGTTATTAGGTTTAATTCTTGACAGATTTTAAAGAAACTTAGTAATATTGTACATTTATCCCCCTAGAAAAGAAGTATATGATTGAAGGTTGAATATTTCAATGCTGCCAGTGAGCATATATTTCCTTACCTGGCAAGCTATCATAAAGAAAACTGGCATATTAAATAAACACTATTTTTTTTCTCTGACGTGGAAATCAACTGATATTTGATTGTCAACGATAATTGGAACATCACTAGTTTAGTCCTAGAATAAATCTGTTAAGAGTTTTATCTGTCAAAATTCATTGATATTATTTTGTATCAAGTCTATACATCTTATATATATCATTATTTTCCAATTTCACCAGAAGCAGTGCCTAACATAAGCATGACAAAAATGTCTGTCCTCTAAAAGAATTGACGATGCTTGTTTACCAATAAGGATGTTGACAGAAAGTTCAATTCAAAGTGACTAACAATTTGATAATTTTGCTATTTATTGACCATTGGGAACAATCTTATAATAAATACATTTATCACATTCACCACAGTTTTTTTCAGTATAGGCATCATTCAACACATATTTTTTTTTGCTTGTGGTTAAAACCAGAAGTACTATGTTGGAGACAGTTCTCTAAAAATCAGCATTTCTAACGTTGGAAAAAAATTAATGAACAACCCTGAAATGGATTTGTTTTATGTATTTGCTCTATTTTAATATTGATTTATTTTTCAAAAACATAATTCATAATATTTATATGGCTTTTGATTTTAAATGTGATGTAAAACTTGTATTTTTAGGTTAGAAATAATTTCCGCACAGCCATTACCATTCCGGAACGTTCATGGGGCAGATTTAGAGACATCCTATCTGAGTTTTCTGATAAATCGGATAAACAAGAGAGGAGTGATCAGAGGAGTGATCGTAGTGATAGAAGTGATCGTAGTGAACGGGCTGAAAGACAAGATAGTCAATAAGCTTGTTTTTAACTCTCAATTTAATGAAAGAATGACAGAGGGAATGTGCTTGGTCTAGATAACTATTGTGTGTGATGATAAACTGAGCTTTGTGATGCACTTACAACACTTAAACTTTGAAAAGAGCATTAAAAGCATCTGTGGAGGCTAAATACTGATAGGAAACCTAATATGAAGCACTGATAATTCGAGTAACGTTGAATATGAATGTTTTGGCTAGTTTGAAAGATTTTACATAACTGTGATTCCCACTAAGTGGACAAAAATGAACTTTAGGAGAGAACCTAAAACTATTTCAAAGACATAAATTATAAAATGGCTATCATCATATTTTTTTCATCTTTATAAAAGACCATTTATCATATTTATATGAAAGAAATAATCATATCATCAGCTATATATTAGTTCTATAACCAAATTAAAGTAAGCACATTTCCTTTGTCAATTGATGGAAGTAGTTGTTGAAGAGTTCCGGCATGATTTATGAAGAAATGGTACATGGTGGAAAGTTCAATGTGATTGTTTAAATATTGAAGTTCAGTAGTGATACTCTGTTTTTAATAGTATGGTTATGGAGACACAAGGTTTTTAGCTCCTTCAAAAGCCCATTTTCTTTTGATTTTTCTGGGCAATTTGTACATTTTGTAAGAATAATGCAAATAATATTTGCAAGAAAACTTTGAAATTTCTAAAATAGATGCCCAAATTTAGGTAAAAAACACAAAGCTTACATCAGTGTTTAGGAGGCACTGCTTTTAACCTTGTGCTTATATATTGTTGTGTTGTCTTGCAGTGGTATGATATATACGCTGATTATATATATATATATTATGTTATATATTCATTGTGTATATGAGAAAGGAAAGTTTTTGTTTTTTTAAACGCAATAGCATTTGATTGGTCACTATAAGGTAAAAATGAATAGGTCTGAATTGTGTAGTTACAGAATTAGTGTGAGCTATGACTTCCATCCACATTTACCTCCTGTTCTATCTCTTTATTTACTAAATAATTTCTGATAGATAATAGTAATTTAATACTTAAAATCTTAAATACTTTGAATTCATTTGAAAATACTTATCTATTAGACTTTTACTACATGAATAACATTTGTAAAGAAGGTTTCAAAATTTTGTATTTAAACCGAGGACATAGAACGTATTGATTCTTGTGATTCTTGTAAATTGTCACTTCCAAGAACTACAGACGTCTAAGGTTGGGTATTGTACAAATCAATGTTAGCAGTATCCTCAACACGCGGACAGAAACACTTAATAATCTCTTTAAGATAAAATTGATACTTCATGAAAAATGCATCCCAATTATTTAATGAAAATTTTTTTAGTGTAATACTATTTAGTAACATTTATTTTAATTTTATTTTGTTATGTTTTCACCGGTGATAATGAAACTAAGTCAACTAATTAAATACCACTAATACTTATTCCAAATTCCTTTTAGTTCAATTCAATCTTCTTTTTCATAAATTTGAAAATGGACAAAAATTCAGATTTAGTGGCCATTCATTTGTTATTGTATTGGTATACTTGAAGGAGATACTAAAACAGTCCGTTACTTGAACTGTTTTCTCAAGCCACTATATGAATATTATGTTTTGTTGTAAACTTATTAGTTACTTTCACATTTTGTCTCCATATTCCCCCACCATTTTTCTACTACATTGAATGGATAATCTTTCATTTGATTTTATTTGTAATATCCTTTTCATTAAAAAAATTTAATGCAATTCTGTCTCTCTGACGTAAACTATTTTGTCTTAATATTTTCTTAGTGCTGAACATTTTCTTTGACGTTTTAGTAGTTAAAAAGTATACTACCCAGTTGTTAAATAGAACTCGCAGTGTTTTCTATTGATAAAAGATTATCAGTTGTTAAGTCTATGCTGTGGGTTCTTCTTGTTGATGTTAAACTGTTAACTTGAATATTTATAGTTTATTATTGTGATAAGTTTTGACATAAGCAAACTTTAAGTTTTATCAGATTTTTGCCTTAAAAATGCAAACAAGATATGCCGGCAAAAAGTGCTGATATTGTTTGTTATATTTCTATTTTAAAATAAAAATGTTATCTATTGAACGTTACATAGAATTGTAGTGGTATTTGAAAATTATTGAATACTTGTTACAAATAGGAAAAGGACTAAAACAAATGTTATTTTAACTGTTATCTTTTAAACAATTTAGTTTCTTGGTTATAATTGTTGATTTAATGTAAATTAATAAAAAGTATTTATAAAATTGTTATTGTTCTAGAACATTGTGTGTCAAAGTTTGTGCACTCGGGGACGCTTTTTTTCTCCAAAATACAAGGACCAAAATTATTAATGTCAAAAACTTTTTTCTATAGTTTGAGGATGCTTCTCCTCTTATATTCTTGTTATCTCAGCCACTTTTAGTAAAAAAGGCAAACTGTTAAATTTTTCGATCTTTTGTATGTATATCACATACAGCATCTAGTTTGATTTCGATGTAATGTGTTTTCCAAACATGGCTTAATTTAAGTAGTCCACATTTAACCTCCCAAGATATGCATAATTGAAAATAAGTGATTTTAGATATTATGAGACTTCTTGTTAACTTTAAGACAAATTAGATCAGAATTGCAAATATAAAAATATAAAATTGTAAATGAAGATCTGTATTGTAAGTAAAGGGAAAGAAAATTATTTTTTTTGGGGAGGAGGGGGGAGGTTGTATGTAAATGTTTCATCAAAAACATCGATTAGATCTGTCAAATTTGCTGAACTCTTATTATACGCCCACACATTAATGTGTACGCATATATAGTCGTCGTCCCTATCTGAAATTATCATCATATCTAGCCGAAGGTGGCCCAATTAGACGGGAGTGCACGCGATTGCCTTTGTTATACGCCCACATGAATATGTCAACGTATATTATTGTCGCCTCTGTCCGTCGGTACGTCTGTCAACATTTGTTGTAAACACAAAAGAAGCTACAATTTTCAATTGATTAGAATTGATAAGAGGGCGGTCAAGTTCGATTTTGATGATTTTTCGATGAACGTTTCTTTAGTTATTGACCTTGCCTCAATATTTTGTTGTAGACACAGAAGAAGCTACAATTTTTAATGGATTTTAATGAAACTTGGTATGAGCATTGGAATTGATAAGACAGTAGTCAAGTTTGATTAGGACGATTTTTCGATAAACGGTTTACGAGTTATTGCCCCTGCCTCTATATTTGTTGTAGACACAATAGAAGCTACAATTTTCAATGAATTTTAATGAAACTTGATGTGAGCATTGGAATTGATAAGACGGCGGTCAAGTTTGAATTTAAAGACTCTTTTTGATGAAACTTTGACGATTTTTCAATGAATGTTTGTAAGCTGAATGCCAAAACCAATAAAATGTATATCCACAGCCAAGGATAGATCAAACCTTGGATGCTTTGAGTGGTGCCACAATCTTCAGATCTTCTTCGCCTGAGGATCGAGAAAAAGAGCTCTACCAATTTGAATTTGATGTAATGCCTTTTGGGCTATGTGGGACGCCACAGGATGCACTTTTGAATAACATATTAAACGGTTGTTCTGTAGGCTATGGAACGCTGGGTTAAAGATAAAGCCAGCTAAGACGTGTCACTTGTTTCAAATAGAAATTTCCTGGACACTTAGTATCTGGACAACCGACCAGCAAGAGATATCCAGAAATTCCTTATTTTTTGGTTAAACAATATTTATTTACATAATATACTACCCTCTCCTTGGACTTGCCCCATACTATATATAGACTATATGTAAAAGAGTTTTTCACAATATTGTAGCACTGGTGCTAAAAGTAACTCGAAAAACAGGAAAAATTTATCTTGAGTCCAAGGACAACTATGCTGGAGTCCAATATTTTCTTAAAGCAGAGACTGATAATAGCTTAATTAAGTCAAGTTTTACGACTTCACCGAATATGCACATGGTCTTCTGATTTCAACCAAGCCTGTACGATTTCAGCTTATTGCAGCTAAAAATATACTTTATGCCAAAGTACCTCCAGGCTGAAACAGTGCTCCATTTATGTCGAGCAGATGCAAAACATGTCCCTTTATATCAGAATCTCATTATTTTGTAATTAACTCTACGAATAAAAAAAAAAAACCCGACCCAGAAAGCACCTTGCATGTGAAAACTCAAAGAATTTGTGGGAGAAACAAAGAACAAATAACACACTCGTTTTAATGATCTGATATTAAATTAAAAAGATAGCTTGCCAGGCACGGTAATATACCCACTGGAAGCATTGAATTTGAATAATGAAATGGGCAATTACTAAAAAAAAAAAAAAAAACATTCATTGAATACTTTTTCAATGCCACCAATTTTCATCAAAATTCTACGAAACATGCAGCTTCGGGTAAATGAATGATTCATCCTTGAGTGATTGGGTGGGAAAATCACGTGTTTTCTAGATTATGTCTTTTTTAAGGACGTCCACAAATTCTTTTAAAGATATGAAAGAAAATGCCAAACAAAGAAAAATAAATGATTATTTCGTATACGGAATCAACACTTAAAAGCCACCATCTTGGCACGACCAAATTTTAAAATCAATAGGCCTATTATTGACCAAGTTATCATCCGATTTGTATTTTTAGCCCCTGTCGAGACTCGAGATCAATCATATGATATCTTTTTGATTTTTGTTGTGCATGGTTCGTTTCCGATTCTACAGTCGATTT
Organism: Nipponacmea schrenckii; assembly: GCA_030562195.1. NCBI lineage: Eukaryota > Metazoa > Mollusca > Gastropoda > Lottiidae > Nipponacmea > Nipponacmea schrenckii. The sequence goes on from CM060201.1 coordinate 31,881,494, forward strand.
TTAATTTTGAAGAACTGTCACATGCCCTAACGTCAAAATTTCACTTATGTTCCTCTTACTCTTACCTATATAATATTAAATATCAACATGATAATCTACCGACGAACACTGTTGCCGAACGTTCAGTGGTTTATCGACTTTTTGCTTTTCGATAAGTATCCTAATATGACTTTACTTTATAGGCCTTTTTATTTAAGCAAATCGTATCAATACGCTTTACACGGCCGAGGATCATCAGGTGGTACAAATCAACTCGTCTTAAATTAACACCATGAATCGATGTAGCAATGTGTGACCAACCGAAATTTGATGCTCGCATAAAAAAAAAAAAATTATTTCTGTTATCAATGGGTGCGAAATTATTTTATTCATTGTTCGCAGATATTCGACCTATGACTTTAAATCACGCTTTGGAATTAGCTGGCAATCATTCACATCATATTTGAACGATTTCTCGAAATAGTCTTTCTTGTTACCGGTACTACTCGCGACTGCCATCTTAAAAGCTAATCGAATCGTACCAAAGTGCTGTGAGAGACAAGCTGGTCAATTTGGGTATGCGCTTTGACAAATCGCTAAATAAGTGTGCATTGTAGGCAAATCGTTGTTGGCGCTTCGCTTAAATAAATGTACGCTTTGATCGGTGTTGATACGATTTGCTTAAATAAAAAGGCCTTAATATGCAACTTCTGACCAATGTTAGAAGCCCATCGCGCACTGCATCAATAGTTTTAAGTTTATTGACTCTGTATCCTGTCACCAGAATCCATCTTATTTTTTAACTGTGATCAACATTATCTTTTTTTATGACTGGTTTAGATATTTAACCATAATTAATGTGTAGGTGTATAAAAATGTCTGTACTATAGCTATAACATAATACAAAAAACATTCAGGGGAAACTAAAATACTTTATTCACATAATTTTTAACATAAAATCTAATTTTACAAATTCTACAATGCAAAAATCAGCAATGGTGCAATGCTAAATATGCTCATCTTGAAGTGCAATAGTTGGCAATTTAGCTAAAGGTGCAATACTGACTTCTGCATTAGAAGGACAGCTTACCTCAATAAAAGATGTTTTACTAACAGAAAAGCAATTTCACTTTTATTTTTTAGCATAGGATATTTTCATTGCATTGCTTGGTGTTATCTTAAACCCTTGTAAAGCATCTTTTGCAACCCCTGCTTGAACTTCAGTTTCAAATTCAACAAATGCAATATCATGTCTTCCTGGAACTAGACGGACTTCTTTAAAACCGGGGAACCTAGAAAAGAGATGTAAATAAATTTATAATATAAAATAATGACCCCATTTTATTATGTGATTATTTTGGAAACGAGTTGAGGATCTGATACAAGAACATAAAAATTTTACCAATTTTAATACACCCACAAATTTATTTGGTCTGTCGGTCCGTTCAGATTTTTTTCACCGGAATATTGTGGCTACAGGCTACAATTCTTTATGGAATCTTTTGATTTTTTTTTTGTAGGTTTTTGTTATTCTGTAGATGATCCCTATTGATTTTCATCCGAAATATTGCTTATTATTTATGTTCATGTTTTCATAGTGCAACTCTGGTCACTCTACAACTCCTGGGCTCATCAAGATGAAGAGGTGAAATATGATTTTTCTTAAAGAACAGATTGAAACATTACTTACTGGTTAAATAACATAGATAACATCATTTCATTAGTTTCTTCAGGTAAATTAGTAATAAACAAAATTTGATTTGGTGGTTGTTCAGGAATAGCTGTAGATGTGATAGTTGCTGGGGCAGCAGTAGCGGCTGAAAAATATTTAAGCTTGGTTATTAAATGATATTTAACATTATTATATAAAACATTACCAAGTAGAGATATTCATAAGTTTATTTCACAACAGTCAACATTCAAACTGTCTTTTTTAAAATGAATTCTTAACTTTGCATTATTGACCTAATCAACTGTCTTCTTGACTTTGCATTCTTGAAAGCTGTAAAGTAGACTTCTGCATTCTTTACCATTTCAGGTAATGTGACTACTTCATTGAAATGATCCAGAATATAAACCAATAGTGGCTCCCTATCGAAGGGAATTGTACCAGTACAAATATCTTTCAGAGTTAAATTCCTTTGATAGGAAATGATTCCAGATTATGTAGACGTACTTCTCGTCTTTATTTCCAGGCTAGATGGGAAGATTATGGTAAGGTAATGTTAAGGTATGGGTAGGTAATGGCAAGGGTACATTTTAGTATGGAAGAAAACCATAACGTTAACATAAACCATAACCATTAGACATTAAGTAATATTTTTTTAGTCCTACATCGGTATTTGATAAGATTCATCCAAGCCCTGATCTTATTTTACTCTAACGAGTCTCTAATGCAAAATTTTGACAGATTGGCTGATGTAGGGGGAACAGATTTGGTAAAATAAAGCATAAACGGTTGTTAAGAACAATTACCTGGAGTTGAAGCTGGTGGAAAATGTTGAACAACTGGTGCTGGAGGGACAACAGTTTGCCTAAAAAATAATTCATCAGTTAATTAAATTACCCCTCATGACATCTATCACGAGTCTAGTTTGTAATCAATATATAGACTTTTTTATTTATCTGTGAGTATCCTTTATCAATAAACATTTTATTATTATTGTAAAAAAATCTTGCCAGGAATTTGAATAACTTCTACTCTGTCAAGGACAAATGACTTAAAGATCTTCTTAACATACATTACACATTCCAAGTATCATTATCAATTATAAACTTCTATGGAGTATATAATATGGATTGACAGGCAGATGGAGAGAATATGACAGTCAATATTTACTGTCTATTACAAATTGGTCAATATAAACATATATTTAAAAAAACAATATATAACTGTGAACTCACTTTGCCTGTGATTTAGTTTTTTTCTTCCTAGGTTCGTCATCATCTCTCTTCCTTCGAGGTTCTTCAACATATGTACCTTTCATTTTGGCTATCACATTAGAATCTTTCTTTGAAAAAGATATTCTCTAAAAAAAAAAAAAAATTAAATCCATTTAGAATTGTTCTTTCTAGAGTGTTTAAACTCATTTTTAAAAAAACTGGCAATAATTCAAACTAAATATATTTTGATATTTTTGATTTTCCATAGGACTCATCCTTGGGCGATATCAAAAACAATTTCAGCGAGTTTTGGCAAAATTTGTCAAGAATAGGGTGCTTTAGAGCTAAAAATTGAACGCATTTTCAAGACTGATACTAAATATTTTTTGATTTATCTGATTTTCAATAGAGTTCATCCTTTTAATCAAAATCTATTAAGAATTGCTCCTTAAAGAGAGTTTACAATAAATAGTGGAAAAAAGGGGTGACAATTTAAACCCCCATTTCATGTGAGCATATAAAAAAAACTTTATAATAAGGGTTTTTTTTTTGTTTTTGTTTTTTTTACCAATACCAAATTTCATTTATGTCACTTTGGTAAAAAAAGTAACTTAAAACATATATTGCTATAAATTAGATTTAATTGCCATATACAAAAATATTTACCATTGGTTTGTCATAAAATGGAAAACCTTGCATTGATCTTAAAGCATTGGCTGCACTATTTATTTCTTTAAATATTACAAAAGCTTGGCCTCTCATTTTTAATGTCTTTAAGGCAACAATATCCAAAATTTGCCCAAACTGTGAAAAGATTGCATACAATGATTTCTTCAGTTCTAGAAAAAAAAAGAGGAATAATTAGACATATAAAATAAGAAATATAATGTGCATGAATTGCTTTCCATGATATAATTTTTTAAAGAAGACTATGCCAAGCAAGGATGAAAAATAATTTTGTCTTGTTTCACAAACTTCAAGGGTGTCTCAATTTGCCGATAGACTAATGTTATGATAAGAGATTAAAATTCATCTAGATTTGTTTGCCAGTTATAGTCTGTTCTAATAAGTAATACTCAGTTTTAGTCGTCCTTGTGACATGTGAAATATAGAAATATATTTACTCAACAGACATGTCATCCATTACTGAACTCTTAAAAATGCATGTGAAATTGTTGAATTCAAAATCAAACTAGATCTGTTCGTAACATTTCTGTAGCTTCCAAGCCATTTATAATTGTTACATCTGTCTGTCTGACTGGCTGTCATTTAAAGATTGGTTCCCTTATTAATTAGAGCCAAAGTAAGCTTACTAATTGATTAATTGGGGTTTCTAATGAATAATCCATGTATTCTCAAGTTCAAAAGACCTATGTGGACGTAGAAATGCTTGTGGAATCCATTTGACTCTGATCTGCTTTGAAACGCTAAATTTAGACTCCATGTTTGTGACGTCACGTGACCAAATGACGTCATATGAATGATCACATCAAATTTCATAAAAATCAGATAAAAACTGTATTGTCTATCGCAATCACAAGCCAATTTCAAAGTGTTTTGACCACATTAAGTGCAATAACTCAAAAACAGTTTATCAAAAAATCTTCAATTTCGAACTTGACCAAGATCTCATCAACTTCAATGATCACACCAAATTTCATTCAAATCAGATGAAAACTGTTGTCTCTGTGGTGTTCACAAGTCTGTTTAAATGCGTTTTGACTAAGTCACAGTTTTTGCTGGGTAGGCGACTCCAACAATTACGAAAAAAAATAAAATAAATAAAAATAACGAAACAATAAAGTTTCGAGCTCAACTCTAAAGCTGTAATAATACATTTTTTTTATTCAAATACTGATTGACATCAAGCATATGAATGAGATTTGGAACAAAGTTTAGTCATTAATAAATGGCAAACGCAAAGGCCAATATCAGATTTATTCCAAATTTATCAGGAGACATTGGATCTATTCTGGATATAAGTACAGAGTGAAAACCAAAGAAGACCACATCCATTGTACATGTTGCAAGAGGGGATGTGCTCACAATTCATTGCTCTTCTAGACATCCATAACCACCCCGGAGACGACATTGGACTGCAAGCAGAACTGCAGAAGACTTTCTGGACAACTTCAAAACCAAAGTCTGTTGCGAACTTTTACGCTAGTTTGTGGCACATTAAAAACATATTAAATATATATTTACGCAGATTGTTTTTATAGACTATAGTTTTAATCCTATTGTTTATAGGTTTAATACTAAAACAATAGACATTGGGAATGGCAAAGTGAGAACCTACCACTTCATTCGGTTACAAGTACAGATAAGTTTTGTGAATTTAATATTTTCCTTTCTATGGCAATTGGCTTAAGGATGAATGGTCATTAATGAATAATGTTGGTGTACATAAGGATAGATAAATGATCGACATAAGAGTTTGCCTACCATCTTTCTTTATCTTTTCATTTAGATTGTTGATGTATATGGTATGATTTGGAGCATTGGACATCTTCAGTTCTTCTTCTGAAAAAGTGAAAGTAAATGTATGTTAACAATATTACCAACAGATATAGCGCTAAACTTTCTGACTCTATTCCAAGCCTCTAATTTTAGAAAAAATAAGGCATTTACAGCACTTTAGTGTGGGGTTCTTAAATGCATTTACATACCCACCAAACCTTGATATATTTGGAAAGATGGATGTTTTTGTAGTTCCATCACACTACTTTAACTCCTTTACACTTTTCACGTCACGCGTCACGTCATTTTTGACACAATTTTACTATGTCAAGGGCAATAACTAAAAAACCATTCATTAAAAAAAGTCGTCAAATTCAAACTTGACTACTATCTTATCAATTCTAACACCATGGTCCATAAAAATCTTTTGAAAATTTAAGCTTCTTATAGCAACCACAATAGAATTTTGATTAAGGTCTAATCAATTCCAATGTTCACACAAAGTTTCATCAAAATCCTTTAAAAATTGAAGGTTTTATTGTATCAACAACAAATTTGGACATAATTGATGTGTTTTCAGGAAAATAACTGTCAATACTAAATATTTTCGATTTAACTGAATTTCAATACGGTTCATCAGTAGGTGATTACAAATTCTCATGCCAAGTTATGTCAAAATCGCCCAAAAATTTTGATTTGCTAAGTGTTTACAGGAAAAAAACACATTGTATAAAGCAAGCGCAATAATTCGTATTAAATATATTAGATTTTCAATAGGGTTCATCCTTTTGGGATATTAAACAAATTCAGCAAGTTTTGTCAATATCCGTCAATAACTGTGCTTTGCAGAGTGTTTACAAGCCAAATATTGAACGCATTTTCAAAAACAAGGGCAATAACTGATATTCAATTTTTTTCAATTTAAATGTTTTTCAATAGGCTTCATCTTTGGGTGATAACAAATACTCAAGCCAAGTCCATTAAGAATTATTATCTCAAGAGTGTTTACAAGTTAAAATTGAACGCGTTTTCAATAACAAGGGCAATATTTCTTACTAAATGTTTTTCGATTTCGCTGATTTTCAAGATGGTTTATTCTGGAGTTATAACATACTCTCACACCAAGTTTCATCAAAATCAGTCAGAATTGCACATTGTAGAGTGTTTACAAGCCATTCAAGAACAAGGGCAAGAACTCATACTAATTTTTTTTGCTGATTTTCAAAAAAGGTTCATCCTTGCGTGATCATAAACACTCATATTAAGTTTCATGTAAATCCGTCAAGAATTACACCTTGTAGAGTGTTTACGAGCAATTGTGGACGGACGGACATGGGTGACAACAATATACGCCCCCCCCCCCCATTTCATGTGGGCGTATAAGAATCTTTCCAAGGATAAATAAGAAGATAGCTTGCCAGGCAAGGTAACATATGTCCACTTGCAGCATTGAATTTGAAAAATAAATAGAGCAATAACTCAAAAAACATTCACTGAATTAATATTGAAGTTAAGGGCAAAAATTCAAAAACTGTTCATGGAAAATTGTCAATTTAGAACTTGGCCACCATCTTATCTATTTCAATACTCATACCAAGTTTCATCAAATCTATTAAAAAATTGTAGCTTATTTTGCACCCACAAATATTTTTGGCGCAATTTTACTAAGTCAAGGTCAATAACCCTAAAACCATTTGTTAAAAAAAGTCAGAAATTCAAACTTGACCAATGTCTTATCAATTCTGATGCTTACACGAAGTTCCTTCAAAATCCTTTGAAAATTAAAGCTTCTTATTGCAACCACAATAGAATTTTGACGCAATTTTACTAAGTCAAGGGCAATAACTTAAAACAATTCATTGAAAAACTGTCAAATTTCAAACTTGACTGAGGCCTAATCAATTCCAATGCTCACACCAAGTTTCATCAACAACCTCTGAAAATTGGAGGATTTATTGCATCGAAACTAAAATTTTGACAAGATTTTTCTAAGTAAAGGGCAATAACTCAAAAAACGTTCATGCGATAATTTCCATTTTCGAACTTGACCGAGATATCATCAATATATAGGCCTACATGTATACCAAGTTTCATTAAGATCGGATAAAAACTGTAGCCTCTATCGTGGATACAACAAATGTGGACGGACTGACGGACGGACAATCAAAACACTTGTATCACGTGATGCTATCGGCCATGAGAGTAACAAGTGTTTTGATTGGTCAGAAAGAATTAAATGTCGCTGGTGGTGTAGAATAAGCGAATTGTTCTTGAAGGCGATCTATAAATGGATATTTGATGGACTGTGTGAAGGTAAGACCACTTTTTATTATATTGTTGTGTGCGTATTGAGTTGGGGTACCCATTGATGTGCACAGTTGCTTATGACAACCACGCGTAAGGGTAGAAATAGGCTCAAAGCCGTCATGCAGATGTGCATGACCTTTTCCGATAGGAAATAAAGAGCACCCATCTCTGACTAGGGTGGGTTTCAAAAGCCTACCGCCAACCGCTGCCAACCGGCCTACCGGAAGGGAAAAAATGCGCCAAAATAGATACTGTTAAATTTAAGGATCGTAGATTTTCATACAATAAAACGAAACTATTCAATTTGACGAAACTTTTGTTGACGTCAAAATTATGGAATCAAAATTATTTTAAAAATGAAACGAAAAAAATAAATATGTTCTTTCCATGTTCAGCGATGTTTTTCTTCACATCAGTTCCATCTTTTTCTTTAGGCCTAAATGTTCTGTGTCTGGAAACCTGATTTTTCGAAGTGCTGGAAGTGTGCTTCCAGTCTTGGTGAAGCGTTTTATTAACTAAATATACTGCTGATTTGGTTGGATTAACAGGAGGAGCATTCGCAGAATTATTATAGTCTACATCAAGGATTAACTTTGAAAAAATTCTAAAATGTGGAAGAAAGATCCCTTGGTCTTGTTGATCATCCATGATGCCGACGACGATAAATAAATAAATTAAGGGAAGTAACTCTGAAACAAACGACCTTCCTGTCGTGATCATTTAAAAAAGATTTAAGGGAACTTTTACGGTTAATTGTGTGTCCCATTTGAATACAAATTAGATTATTGCTTTTTTGGCATGGATTGTATCAGTTAATGTGAAGAAAAACATCGCTGAACACGAAAAGAAAATATTCATTTTTTTCGTTTCATTTTTAAAATAATTTTGATTCCATAATTTTGACATCAACAAAAGTTCCGTCAAATTGAATAGTTTCGTTTTATTGTATGAAAATCTACGATCCTTAAATTTAACAATATCTATTTTGGCGCATTTTTTTCCTTCCGGTAGGCCGGTTGGCAGCGGTTGGCGGTAGGCTTTTGAAACCCACCCCTCTGACTATATAGGAGAGTCAGTAAAAATAAAAAATTCTCATCAATTCAAATGTTCACACCAAATTTCATTTTAACTAATAAGATGAACCCTAGTGACTAGTCTCTATTGTATTTACTAGCTAATTTACATGTGTTTGGCAATCACTCAAATATAGTTCATCGAAATATCGTCAATATTGAAATTGTTTAAATCTCATCAATAGAATTGATCCAATCAAATTTCTTTCAAATCAGATAAAAACTGTATTCAGTATTGTCTATAACAATCACAAGCCAATTTCGCCGCGTTTTTACTAAAGTAAACATACAATACATAGGTTATAGGCCCTATAGTTGACTCTTATCCTTACACTTACAGTAACCCCAGATCAGGAATATATAATGAAGGAAAGTAAATTTTCAATACTTTATAAGGCACACAAACTATAGCGTGCTTTCCAATACGTATGCAACAAAAGGTTTCCGAAAATCTAACCACACTACAAAAAACTTCCAGTTCTGGTCGATTCACGCTGTTTTGTACCGGAAACTGAATGTGAGTCGGTAAGCTATTCGCTGAGTCAACCCAATCAGGCATTAGGGTTTTTGTTTAGTCACACGGAATTCGTACATATTATGAAAGGGAAGCCATTGTGAACTAAGATAATTATAATTTGCCCAATAAAATGAAGTAATATAGGGAAATATAGATAAAATGTGTTTAATTCCGTTACAATGTTAATTATTTACGAGCTCACCTATGAATAACATGCCGAAGAAGTAAATAAATCTAAACACGATACACACGTCAAGTTACAGAAAATAATATTATAATTGAACTCTACTGATGATGGCAACCGACATGTTTCCTTCTGTAAATGAGTGTAGATAAGCCAAATGCTCTTAGTCCTTCCAGGTAGATTAGGTCTTTTGAATGCAAAAATATCAAAGGGGATGTTCTGTTCCCATTTTTCTGAAATTTGAGCTGTCTTTCTTGAACAAAAAATGTTGAGGCATATTCTAGATGCGGCGTTTTTGCATAGGGGAAGACATATTTTCATCGATATTGGTAAAAGTTCTTAAGTTCAACAATCTGTTGGATTTCTTTACACTTCAGAAATATGTTAGCTGAATTTGAGGGTGTCGTCTATTTTCATTGTTTTTCATGAAATAGTGAAGAGCGGATATTTCTTTCGTTTTTCATTGATCTTGGAAAATTTCGTCACTTGTTCGAAATCTAATCGTCGACAACGGTGGAACCACCTAAAGAAGCTTACCCTAAGGCTATATTCATAAATTTTTATTTTGACCCTATTTAAGAATATTTTATAATTTTATAAAATATATGATTTATTTAGGCTAACCTATATCATAATGCATAAAAACTGTATGGAAATCACGCAATAAATGTTTCTAGTTCTATTTTGCTACAATTGACGATTTTCTCGTGTCACCGAGAGGTTACATGGGAATCCATATTGGATGAAACGAGATTTAGCAGAAACTCATATTTACCGAAAAATGGTAAGCTTAAATGATATTCTCAATGTTATAACTAGAAGTTAATTAGTTTTAAATTTTGACGATTAGCAGTAAAATAATCATAGACTTTATTGAAGAAGAGCCATAATTTTCCATTTATAATGGTGATTTAGCGGGAGGTGGGTGTCAGCATCATTTTGTCACATGATTTCTCACAATTCTGAAAGCTGAAAGAGAAAACATAATTATGAAAAAGATGCTCTCCTATTTTTATTTATTTTCAAAACGAACATATCTCTCAATATTATTAATTTGTTTTAGACAGCTAATATACATCGTAATATTTTTAATATTACTGAGGTCATGAGGCATCCTAAATCTTACGGTACTATCAATCTCTATTTACATTATTACTAGTCGATGCCATTAATTACTGCTTCAGCATCACGAGAGTGTTATAGGCCTGTCACTGCTGATATACTTTTTTTTATACAAAATAAAAATAATTAATGTGATTGAAGGCATGGCCTTGAATGAGAGCGCAGACTTGGGTTATTGATAATAATGACAATGAATATGCAAAATAATATTATTGTCATAATTTGATAAATTTATCAACGTAATTTGAGTTCATTCCCGGGAAGTCACTGCTTGGGTCAAAACCACTCATGCAGACACAAAAAACGGTGACTTCCTGGGAATTTTGTCAAAAAATGGATTTTGAGAACAATAGGTTAACTGAGTGTTATCATAGTATACTTAAAGCCGATCTAATCGGGTTATACACACTTCCAGTAATGTGGCGCTGTTCGACGGAAATTCCTAGAAGCTGATGTCATAGGAAAGAAAGACGGAGCCATATTTGTCAACACGATGTTTTACGTTTTACTTGAAGTGTGCGATTGTTGATTCTGTATTCAGACATAATGGTAAGTTCTCATGATTAAATTTAGAGCCAGGAATGATATATTAATTTAGTTCTGAATGATAAAACTCGGGATGGCAGCATTACCAAATTGTCGCTGTAAACCACACTGCTGTGTACGTCGCCAAATACATTGGGTATAATAATATGAATAGGAGATTGACCTTACCTGAACAGTTCTTGCTGACCTAAATCGCCAAATACATTGGGTATAATGGAAAAAACAACCTTTCCACTGGGATTCTGGAAAAACTGTTATCGAAGCGTTCTTGGCTGCAATTTCAAAATCCATCTGAAAAAATAGAACAAAAGGAATATTAAATTCAGGAAATTATGTGAGGTAAACCATTTCTAATAATATGAATAGGAGATTGACCTTACCTGAACAGTTCTTGCTGACCTAAATCAGCAATTTTATTTTTATACGCCCACATACCAAATTGTCGCTGTAAACCACACGGCTGTGTACGTCGCCAAATGCATTGGGTATAATGGAAAAAACAACCTTTCCATTGGGATTCTAGAAAAACTGTTATCGAAGTGTTCTTGGCTGCAATTTCAAAATCCATCTGAAAAAATAGAACAAAAGGAATATTAAATTCAGGAAATTATGTGAGGTAAACCATTTCTAATTATATGAATAGGAGATTGACATTACCTGAACAGTTCTTGCTGACCTAAATCAGCAACTTTATTTTTATATGCCCACATGGAAATGTGGACGTATATTGCCGTCGCCCCTGCCTGCCGTCCGTTTCGCATGAACGGTTTTTGAGTCATTGCCCTTGACCTAGTAAAAACGCGTCAAATTCGGGTTGTATCCACAATAGAAGCTACAGTTTTTATCCAATCTTAACTTGGTATATATTGATGATATCTCCGTCAAGTTCGAAAATGGAAATTATCGCATGAATAGTTTTTGAGTTATTGCCCTTGACTTAGAAAAAACTTGTTAAAATTTTAGTTTCGATGCAATTAATCCTCCAATTTTCAGAGGATTTTGATGAAATTTGATGTGAGCATTAGAATTGATTAGGCCTCAGTCAAGTTTGAATTTGACAGTTTTTCAATGAATTGTTTTAAGTTATTGCCCTTGACTTAGTAAAATTGTTTCAAAAATCTAGTCATTAGTCAAGTTTGAATTTCTGACTTTTTTTAAGGAATAGATTTTGGGTTATTGCCCTTGACTTAGTAAAATTGCGTCAAAAATATTTGTGGGTGTAAAATAAGCTACAATTTTTTAATAGATTTGATGAAAATGTTTTTTGAGTTATTGCTCTATTTATTTTTTGCAAATTCAGTGCTGCCAGTGGGTGTATGTTACCTTGCCTGGCAAGCTATCTTTTAGTAAGTGGAACATTCGTCTGTAGGTTTCTTCTCTCTTAGGACACACATAAAAAGTACCATCACCAGAAAACGTATCAGCTCCAGCCAGACGACGTCAATTACGATCGGTTGAAAAGCCAAGAATTCAATCATCAATACCATCGTGTATACACAGAAACAGTTCGCCTGATTTGGTACATTGAAACTCAGGAGGATTTACTAGTTCACTTCTAATAGCATGAAGCTTGGGCAGAACTGCATGCCTTGCCTGATTAAGGGAGTTTGTCTTTGACCAAAAAGTTGGCATTGCTGAGATGATATCTAGGTTATCCTCATTCCATTCACAGTGACGTAATTTAGACATCTTCTCAGAGTAAACGGTTGGAATTGGTCTATGGGATGATTGGACTGATTCTTTCAGTCTGCTGATTGTTTCGTGCACCTCACACAAATAATAAATTGATGCATTGAAAAAAATGAATTGTTGCGCAAAATAAAAGATCTCAGTTTGAAACAAATATGAATTCGTCAGGAGCTCTTACCTTAATGTCAAACCGAGCATCTTTGTGGTTGTGGGCACCATTTACTCTTATCAGAATATCGTTAGTGTGAATGCAGTGGTATTGCAGATTTTGACAGTGCATTTCCAAACATCAGCGTCCATCTTTCTTTCATTAATTCGATTCTTGTATCCACCTACTATCAAATAACGTCCGTTTCTTGCGGTAGGTAGGAATTCGTAACCGAGCTGTGCTTTTGCCATTTCGAATGAATATGCATTGCCTATTGTCAAATGCAAATATATACATATCAAACGGTGAATGAAGTTCAACAATTAAATCAAAGATACCAACTAATAATAAAATACAAAATGCTCAAAGTGATATTTAAACGTTTTATTGCCTTTTGCTAGAGATAATAAATGGAATACCAAAATGCCATTATTGTTGTGGAAAATGTTAAGGAATGTGGGCAAGTACGCATATGTGCATACATAACAACCACAGCATCTAGTTATGTACCAGACTGGATGATCAAAAAAAGATCAACGACATTTGAGACTTGACGTACAAACCTATGGTAGTACCCTACCAAGGGAAATCTCACACTAAATAGCCTAATTACAAGCTAATTAAGGACTTGTGGAAATCGGGTATGTTTCCCAGTCATCTACTTTCTATTGATATAAGTATAACTGGTCCAATTATGTTATATATATATGTATATATCTGTATATGAAAATAAGGGAACCTAACTTTGAACATCCATTTTAGTGTTTGTGAAAGTATTGTAAATCTATTTCAAGAATTCCAGAATATCATTCTGAAAACAAACATGGCGGCCATCTTTTTTGTCACTTTTTTTTGACTACCGGCCATGGTGCAAAATTCTTCTGATGCATATGCACGTGTTACCATAATAGAGAATACCTTGAATGAGAGCGCAGACTAGGGCTATTGATAATAATGACAATGATAATGCAAAATAATGTCATTCATGGATAAATTTCGACGTCATAAATAGCGTGTGTCACAAAACGTCCTTTCTACGGCAAGGGAAGACAAATGAAATTTTATTTTAAGAATTTCAGAATATTCACTTCGAGTTTACCTTGATTGAACGAAGGTTCACATGTGCATCAGTGCATTGAGTTGTATACCCGAAAAAAAAAAGTAGAGGTTGTGGGTGGCGACTGATATATTCTGAGGGGCAGAAAAAAATTAATAGATTAACTGTGTAGGATTATAGGCTACACATAACATTCTGTAAATCTCATCTAGCTTGTAAAACACTGATCGAAAGAATTAAACGTTACTAAATTTAAAATTGCCTCATTCATACCCTGGTATGAAACCAAACAAAATAACCACGGCAAACGTGTGTGTCCTTGTGTAATGTTATCTGGATCGGATCATTCATCAAGGCAGTGAACATATTCGTCAGGTTTTGTTTACCTGTAATGGTAACATTTTCAAGGTCATTTTTCGAAGAAGGGCCTACTACCGTAACTATCAATGTTTTGGGGTTCCCGGGCGTTTTTGAGAAATTTGTTCATATTTCTTTAGAGCTCCCAGCTGTTTTATTCTTTAAAAATAAAGTTCCTTGTCTTTTGAAAGTAAAATATTCATTGGAACTGTGGACCTGTTGACAGCCCCGAGGGTGGCACAAAACCTACTTCAATTTTATTGGTATTAACATTAAAGTTGGTTTCCCTCATTAATTAGAGCCAAAGTAACCTTACTAATTGATTAATTGGGGTTTCTAATGAATAAATTAGGTATTCTCAAGTTCAAAAGACCTATTACTTTATTGAAGTATACAGCTTTTATAATTTGACAATTACTGATCTTACAGAAAACAAACAGAAAATTGCTAGTACTGATGTGTAAGGACAATTGTCACCTAATGAAACTTGTGCTAATTGACTGGGAATTAAATGCTTTTTTGTGCTAAAAGCACTTTCACACATCTCAAAAGAGATTTTTTTTTCTTAAACACTAGAATAGACAACAAACTTATCTTTTTTATTTATTTCAGAGTTTTTTTGGGTTCGGTCCGAGTGCAGAAGTTGATATAATATTAGATGGCCAAGACTCAAGAAAAACAGCTGAAATAAAAACTGAAGATGGTAAAAAAGAAAGATATTATTTATATTTTGATGGAGAAACTGTGTCAGGCAAGGTTTGTAAATTGTTTGTAGCTTTATAAGCAGGTATAATGTTTTCATCATCAGAAAGGGTTATACATTAAACAGCATAGTGGATATTAGTTTCTGGATTACCATCACAAATTTGATCAATCTATCTATTGAAGATGTGTTAAGCCCATGGTAGTAAAGGTTTTTTAACAATCAAAATTCAAGTTGACAAAGAAGTTAAAAAAGATAGGAACATTGTCCATATGACACATCCAAGTTATAGTTTTATGTTTGACAGTAGTTCTTGATTCTCTGAGGTAGGTCATGTCTAGAAAATAGTAATAAATCATTTTCCAGATTTCAATCTATGAAATTCATTGAGAAAGCTGGCTTTTGGATTTTTTGATTTATGAAACCTGACAAAAATATAGTTAATTAATAAAGCTTTCAAAAGGAGAGATTGCATAAAGAAATATTGGCTTTGCAATAATATGAGTTCTAAACCATCAGGACCAATACAAATTGGATTTGACAGAACCCTTTTGGATACATATACAGTATAGCCTAATGGCTTAAATTAACACAATCCTGAAATCAAAAACTTTTCAAAAAACTTTTTATATTCCACACCTTCACATTAAACTTTAAACTTGCTTTTTTAATTTCAGGTCAGTGTATCATTAAAGAAAGCAGGAAGCAAATTAGAACATCAAGGCATAAAAATAGAATTCATTGGCCAGATTGGTAAGTACTTTTTATACGTCCACATGAAATGGGGGGTGTATATAGTCGCCCCCCTGTCTGTCTGTCTGATATGAGTGTTTATGATCACGCAAGGATGAACTCTATTGAAAATCAGCGAAATCGGAAAAAAATTAGTATGAGTTCTTGCCCTTGTTCTTGTATGGCTCGTAAACACTCTACAATGAGCAATTCTTGACTGATTTTAATTAGCTTGTAAACACTCTTGAAAGAACAATTCTTAATGGATTTTGATGAAACTTGGCTTGAGTATTTGTTATACCCAAGGATGAAGCCTATTGAAAACCAGTTAAATCGAAAAAAATTTAGTATCAGTGATTGCTCTTGTTTTTGAAAACATGTTCAATTTTTGGCTTGTAAACACTCTAAAAGGCACAATTATTGACGGCTTTTGAGAAAACTTGCTGAAATGAACCCTAATAAAAATCAAAAATATCGAAATTTAATAATAATAATATTTGATACGAATTATTGCCCTTGTTAAATTTTTGCCTGGTAAACACTCGAGTATTTGTAATCATCTAAGGATGAATTAGTTATTGCCCTTGTTTTTGAAAACGTGTTAAATTTTGTGCTTGTAAACACTCTACAAAGCACAATTCTTGACCTATTTGACAAAACTCACCTAAGGATGAACCCTATTGAAAATCAAAAATATCAAAGTTTCACAATAATAATACGAATTATTGCCCTTGTTCGATATTTGCCTCGTAAAAACACTTTACAAGTCACAAATTTTTGAGATATTTTGACCTAACTTAGCATGAGTATTTTTAATCAGCTAAGGATGAACCCTATTGAAAACAAGAAGTATCACAGAATGCCCTTGTACTTTCAAAGGATTTCGATTTTTGGCTTGTAAACACTCTGAAAGTCACATTTCTTGATTGATTTTTATACGCCCACATGAAATATTGTCGTCACCCAGGTCCGTCCGTCCATCTGTCCACAATTGCTCTGTAACACTCTACAAAGTGCAATTCTTGACGGATTTAGATAAAACTTGGTGCGAGAGTATGTTATAACTGAATGATAAACCCTATTGAAAATCAGCGAAATCGTTTGGATTTTGATGAAACTTGGATTGAGTATTTGTAATCACCTAATGATGAACCCTATTGAAATTGAAACATATTTAGTATTAGTTATTGCCCTTGTTTTGATAACGTGTCAAAATTTTTAGCTTGTAAACTCTCTAGAAGGCACAATGATTTACAGATTTTGATAAAATTTGCTGAAATTGTTAAGTATCACTCAGGGATAAACCCTATTGAAAACAAGAAATATCACATAATATTTGATTGCCCTTGTTCTTTTAAATATTTTCGATTTTTGGCTCATAAACACTCTGAAAGTCACATTTCTTGACTTATTTTTTTGGGACTTGGCAGTATGTGGAATCACCTAAGGCTGAACCCTATTGAAAATCAGATAAATCTTAATGACTTAGCTTGCTGTACAGCAACAGTAAACCATAGACTATTTAAAATAACAAATAATTCTGACTGATAAAATAGTGCTCCCCAATACATCGATTGACATTGAATATTGTGACTTTTTTAGAATTATATTATGATAGAGGTAATCATCATGAATTTACATCACTTGTTAAAGAATTGGCAAGACCAGGAGAGCTGTCTCAAAATACTAACTATAATTTTGAATTTCAACAAGTAGAAAAACCCTATGAATCGTACACTGGAGCCAATGTCAGATTAAGGTAGGTAAATGTAATTAAAACAAAAAACAATTTACAGGCAGCTTTTGTTTAAATTTCCCAGAGGCATCATCATATATTTGCCTTTAGGTATTGTCAGAAAGAAAACTTTTATGGCAAACCTAGGAAAATATATTAACTCAACACAAAGTTTGATCTGTTCCTGTTAAGATGATTGTTAAAGTTAGCGATTGTAGTCAAGATGAAGATCATTATAACTTGACATTGCTCCTATCCTGGGCTTTTCTTCATCAGTCCATTAGGTGCAGAAGTAAGGATGTAAAGCTTACCGGTATTTTCTTATCCTGGCCATTTAATTTAGACCAGTCTAAAACTTGAAGAAAAATAATGCAAGGATACATCTATATTTTTTTTCTCAAAATATTGCTTGACTGTTCCATGTGTCAGTCATTAGAATTGATTTGTGAATCTTGTTTTACATCAATTATTGTGATTTGTTTTTCATTTTGTCTTATTAGTACGGTACTAATTATATTTTAGATACTTTTTACGAGTTACCATAGTGAAAAGACTTAGTGATGTGGTGAAAGAACAAGATATAGTAGTACATACACTATCACATTATCCAGAAATGAACAATAGTATTAAAATGGAAGTAGGAATAGAAGATTGTTTACATATAGAGTTTGAATATAATAAATCAAAGTAAGTTACAATCTAATCTTTATCTCATGAAAGCTTTATTGAGACAATGCTGGTGCTGTCCCTAGAAGACTTTGCAATCACATGGACTGATTTGTTTAACAAATTTTTTGACCAAATGTTAGTTGATATAAAGGACATTGCAATTAAATGGAATGGAATAATCTATTTGAGAATGCATCAAACTTTTAATTTCATTTTTATACACCCACATTTTAATGCGAAAATTCTGAATAAAGATGAGAGTTGGACAAAACCACTCATGAAGATCATTAATGGAGATCTCAGTTGTAAAAAACTATGGTGCTGTGACAGGATGAAGATATGAGGCTTTAGAAAAAAAAAACATTTATTCCTCCATCATTTCATCCTCAGGGAGTCAAAAAACCAACACAATTTAAAAAGCAAAAAGACTTACACACAAAACGTTGGAGGAAAAAGTGGTTTAGTTTGACAGAAGTTTTATTTTCTAAAGCCACATGAAAATTGTTGTCGCCCCTGTCCGCCGGTCCGTCCGTCAACATTTGTTGTAGACACAATAGAAGCTAAAATTTTCAATTGATTTAGATGAAACTTGGTGTGAGCATTTGAATTGATAACACGTTAGTCAAGTTTGAATTTGACTATCTTTTGATGAACGGTTTGCGAGTTATTGCCCTTGACTGAGTAAAATCACGCCCAAAATTTTATTATGGGTGCAATAGATGCTACAATTTTCAATGGTTTTTGATGAAACTTGGTGTGAGCATTGGAGTTGATAAGAAGCGGTCAAGTTCATATTTGATAATTTTTTTGAATTATTGCCCTTGACCTATTAAAATCTTGTCCAAATTTTAGTGTTGATGCAATAAATCCTCCAATTTTCAAAGGATTTTGATGAAACTTTGTGTGAACATTGGAATTGATTAGACCTCAGTCAAGTTTTGATTTATTGCCCTTGAATTAGTGAAATTGCGTCAAAATTCTATTGTGGTTGCAATAAGAAGCTTTAATTTTCAAAGGAATTTGATGGAACTTGGTGTAAGTATCAGAATTGATAAGACATTAGTCAAGTTTGAATTTCTTGACTTTTTTAACAAATCTTTTTTGAGTTATTGCCCTTGACTTAGTAAAATTGCATCAAAAATTTTTGTGGGTACAAAATAAGCTACAATTTTTTAATAGATTTGATGAAACTTGGTATGAGTATTGAAATAGATGGTGATCAAGTTTGAATTTTACGATTTTCCATTTTTTTTAAGCTTTTGCCCTTGACTTCATATTCATTCAGTGAATGTTTTTTGAGTAATTGCTCAATTTATTATTCAATTTCAATGCTGCCAGTGGGCGTATGTTACCTTGCCTGGCAAGCTATGTTTGAAAAATTAAAAAAAAAAATCGACTTCCGGTTAAGCGTCAAATGATGTAATTACGTAACTCCTGGTCTATAACAGTGAAAAGTGAAAACTGTTTTATAAATAACTTGTCAACAGTAATCGATTTGACCTGAATAATTAGGTCAAGCTGCCATATCGGTCGCCATTTTGAATTTTCGTTAAATTCTTAAAGCCGAAATTCAGACACTATTGATAGACCGATTTCAATGAAATTTAGCACATAGATACATTGGATCATTATCTACCTTTTCTTGGAGATTTTTAAAATTTCGTATTTTTTTTTAATTATTCAAATTTCAATTTTTATACGCCCACATGGAAATGTGGACGTATATTGCCGTCGCCCCTGTCCGTCCGTCCGTCGGTCCGTCCACATTTGTTGTATCCACGATAGAGGCTAAAGTTTTTATCCAATCTTAATGAAACTTGGTATACATGTATATATTGATGATATCTTGATCAAGTTTGAAAATGGAAATTATAGAATGAACAGATTTTGAGTTATTTGGGTTGTATCCATGATAGAGGCTAAAGTTTTTATCCAATCTTAATGAAACTTGGTATACATGTATATATTAAGGATATCTCGGTCAAGTTCTAAAATGGAAATTTTCGCATGAACAGTTTTTGAGTTATTGCCTTTGACTTAGTAAAAATGCGTCAAATTTGGGTTGTATCCACAATAGAAGCTACAGTTTTTATCCGATCTTAATGAAACTTGGTATACATGTATATATTGATGATATCTTGATCAAGTTTGAAAATGGAAATTATAGAATGAACAGATTTTGAGTTATTTGGGTTGTATCCATGATAGAGGCTAAAGTTTTTATCCAATCTTAATGAAACTTGGTATGCATGTATGGGAATTATCGAATGAACAGATTTTTATACGCCCACATGAATATGTTAGTTTCGATGCAATAAATCCTCCAATTTTCAGAGGATGTTGATGAAACTTGGTTGTGAGCATCGGAATTGATTAGGCCTCAGTCAAGTTTGAATTTGACAGTTTTTCAATGAATTGTTTTTAAGTTATTGCCCTTGACTTAGTAAAATTGTTTCAAAATTCTATTGTGGTTGCAATAAGAAGCTTTAATTTTCAAAGGATTTTGATGGAACTTGGTGTAAGCATCAGAATTGATAAGACATTAGTCAAGTTTGAATTTCTGACTTTTTTTAACAAATGGTTTTTGGGTTATTGCCCTTGACTTAGTAAAATTGCGTCAAAAATATTTGTGGGTACAAAATAAGGTACAATTTTTTAATAGATTTGATGAAACTTGGTATGAGTATTGAAATAGATAAGATGGTGGTCAAGTTTTAATTTGACAATTTTCCATGAACAGTTTTTGAGTTTTTGCCCTTAACTTCAATATTAATTCAGTGAATGTTTTTTGAGTTATTGCTCTATTTATTGTTCAAATTCAATGCTGCCAGTGGGCGTATGTTACCTTGCCTGGCAAGCTATCTTTTTAATTTGGATTTGACTCACATTATAATATATGTATATTGTATATGTCCATCCGTCTGTCCACAATTGCTTGTGAATGCAATAGAGACTAAAGTTTTTGTCAGATTTGAATGAAACTTGCTGTGATCATTTATGTGTTGGTTTGTGTATTCATCTTAATAATATCTCGGTTCGAAAATGGCACGATTCCAGATGTCGGTTTATGAGTTATGGCCCTTCTAAAATGGAAATTTTCGCATGAACAGTTTTTGAGTTATTGCCTTTGACTTAGTAAAAACGCGTCAAATTTGGGTTGTATCCACAATAGAAGCTACAGTTTTTATCCGATCTTAATGAAACTTGGTATACATGTATATATTGATGATATCTTGATCAAGTTTGAAAATGGAAATTATAGAATGAACAGATTTTGAGTTATTTGGGTTGTATCCATGATAGAGGCTAAAGTTTTTATCCAATCTTAATGAAACTTGGTATGCATGTATGGGAATTATCGAATGAACAGATTTTTATACGCCCACATGAATATGTTAGTTTCGATGCAATAAATCCTCCAATTTTCAGAGGATGTTGATGAAACTTGGTTGTGAGCATCGGAATTGATTAGGCCTCAGTCAAGTTTGAATTTGACAGTTTTTCAATGAATTGTTTTTAAGTTATTGCCCTTGACTTAGTAAAATTGTTTCAAAATTCTATTGTGGTTGCAATAAGAAGCTTTAATTTTCAAAGGATTTTGATGGAACTTGGTGTAAGCATCAGAATTGATAAGACATTAGTTAAGTTTGAATTTCTGACTTTTTTTAACAAATGGTTTTTGGGTTATTGCCCTTGACTTAGTAAAATTGCATCAAAAATATTTGTGGGTACAAAATAAGATTTGATGAAACTTGGTATGAGTATTGAAATAGATAAGATGGTGGTCAAGTTTTAATTTGACAATTTTCCATGAACAGTTTTTGAGTTTTTGCCCTTAACTTCAATATTAATTCAGTGAATGTTTTTTGAGTTATTGCTCTATTTATTGTTCAATTTCAATGCTGCCAGTGGGCGTATGTTACCTTGCCTGGCAAGCTATCTTTTTAATTTGGATTTGACTCACATTATAATATATGTATATTGTATATGTCCATCCGTCTGTCCACAATTGCTTGTGAATGCAATAGAGACTAAAGTTTTTGTCAGATTTGAATGAAACTTGCTGTGATCATTTATGTGTTGGTTTGTGTATTCATCTTGATAATATCTCGGTTCGAAAATGGCATGATTCCAGATGTCGGTTTATGAGTTATGGCCCTTGATTAAATGGAAAAACGTTAAAATTTACTTGTACGCAATAGAAGCTGTAGTTTTCATCCGATTAATTAAATGGAAAAACGTTAAAATTTACTTGTACGTTATAGATACTGTAGTTTTCATCCGATTGATTAAATGAAAAAACGTTAATATTTACTTGTGTACACAATTGAAGCTGTAGTTTGCATCCAATTTTAATGAAACTTGGTATGTGTATTCATCTTGATAATATCTCGGACAAGTTCGAAAATGGCACGATTCCAGATGTCGGTTTATGAATTATGGCCCTTGATTAAATGAAAAACGTTAAAATTTACTTGTGTACGCAATAGCAGCTTTAGTTTTCATCCGATTTGAGTGAAACTCGGAATGTGTATTCATCTTGATAATATCTCGCCAGATGTCTGTTTATGAGTTATGGCCCTTGATTAAATGAAAAAACATTAATATTTACTTGTGTACACAATTGAAGCTGTAGTTTGCATCCAATTTTAATGAAACTTGGTATGTGTATTCATCTTGATAATATCTCGGACAAGTTCGAAAATGGCACGATTCCAGATGTCGGTTTATGAATTATGGCCCATGATTAAATGAAAAAACGTTAAAATGTACTTGTGTATGCAATAGAAGCTATAGTTTTCATCCGATAGGAATGAAACTTGGTATGTGTATTCATCTTGATAATATCTCGCCAGATGTCTGTTTATGAGTTATTGCCCTTGATTTAATTAGAAAATGTTAAAATTTACTTGTGTACGCAATAGAAGCTGTAGTTTTTATCCGATCTGAATGAAACTTGGTATGTGTATTCATCTTAATAAAATCTCAGACAAGTTCGAAAATGGCACGATTCCAGATGTCGGTTTATGAATTATGGCCCATGATTAAATGAAAAAACGTTAAAATGTACTTGTGTATGCAATAGAAGCTATAGTTTTCATCCGATAGGAATGAAACTTGGTATGTGTATTCATCTTGATAATATCTCGCCAGATGTCTGTTTATGAGTTATTGCCCTTGATTTAATGAGAAAATGTTAAAATTTACTTGTGTACGCAATAGAAGCTGTAGTTTTTATCCGATCTGAATGAAACTTGGTATGTGTATTCATCTTAATAAAATCTCAGACAAGTTCGAAAATGGCACGATTCCAGATGTCGGTTTATGAGTTATGGCCCATGATTAAATGAAAAACGTTAAAATGTACTTGTGTATGCAATAGAAGCTATAGTTTTCATCCGATTTAAATGAAACATGGTATGTGTATTCATCTTGATAATATCTTGCCAGATGTCTGTTTATGAGTTATTGCCCTTGATTTAATGAGAAAATATTAAAATGTACTTGTGTACGCAATAAAAGCTGTAGTTTTTATCCGATTTGAATTAAACTTGGTATGTGTATTCATCTTAATAACATCGCGGACAAGTTAAAAAATGGTGCGATTCCAGATGTTGGTTTATGAGTTATTGCCCTTGATTAAATGAAAAAACATGGAATATTCTGTTTGCTGAAGTGGGCGTATGTTACATTGCCTGGCAAGCTATCTTTTCATTGAAAGTCATTACGTTTCAAACAAATTTCCAAAAGCTCAAGAATTTTTGTTTGAAAATTTGGTATGATCATGTATATTAATGAGATCTTGAACGAGGTCCAAATATTGTTGAAGTTTTAACTTGTATTTAAACAGAAATATGCTTTAAAGAGTGCGTATCTTGCTAGTTTGAATAGTATGATTTTCCATGAACAGTTTTTGAGTTATTGCTCTTGATTTAATAAAATCGCGTGTTGTTGGTGCAATAGAGGCTGCTCTTTTCAATGGATTTTGAAGAAATTTGGTGTGGGCATTAGTATGGATAACAATTTTTAATGAATGTTGAGTTATTGCCCAATTTATTATTCAAATTAAATGCTGCCACTAAAAATCAAATATATTTAAAAAGAATTATTGCCTTCATTCTTAGGTCTTTTAAAACACTGTTTAAAAACTTGATGGATTTTGACAAAACTTAGCATATTATCTCTCAAGAATAAACTTTTTTGAAATCAGATAAATACTGATACTGATAACTCTTTATCAACCTCTGGTTGGCTGCCATTACAATTTTATTTGGGGCGTATATTGTTGTCGCCGCAGTGCCGGCAGACCGTTCACATTTGTTTGTGTTTATTCACACACTTTCAACTTGAAATTATGTCAATATTTAAATTATATAGTTTTTGAGTTCTTGCCCTTAACTAAGTCAAATATTGTCAAAGCTTTATTTTGGGTGCAATAGAAGTTACAATTTTCAATGGAATTTGATGAAACTTGGCATTAGCATTGCAATTGATAAGACGGAAGTCAAGTACTAATTTAAGGATTTTTCTGATAACTATCTATTTTTGTGATGATCCTATAATTTTTCACCGAAATATTGTGTCTGACTAAGCGTTTTTCCCATTACCCATAGGGTGAAACTCATGCTCACTCTACAGGCTACAATTCTATATGAATTCTTTTGATTTTGTGGGTCAGTGTCATTATGAAGATGATCCCAATCGATTTTCCTGATTGTTATGGTAGTGACCCAGATTATTCTAGAACTTTAGAGATTGCCTTTCCAGAAGTTAATAATATTTGATGCAATATGACCTGTGAAAATAGTGTGCAACAATGTATCACTTCTAAATTGTTGAAGTGGCTTCTTGATTGTTCTAGAAGTATAAGTTTTATATAAATAGGCTAGTAGCCAAGGCCTCGAGGGGATTCAATCGAAGTGCTTACTACTGTATGTATGATTTGTGTATTATACCTTGTATTGTTGTTTCCTTGTGCATTCACTATTGGATTAAATAAATCTACAGTTACTTTTTGATCTGTGTGTCTCTATTCTACGGGTTTGAAGAAAGTAATACAACAGAAATTTGGCGTCGCTGATAGGATACCTACTAAGGATTACTACTAGGATTTATCTAATCATTTTCCGGAAAACGGTGGTTAATGACAGAAAGTTTAAACATGGCAGAATCTACAGAATTGATTAAACTTCCTTCTGAACAAATAAAGGTTCAAAGAGAGCAAATGGAGATTTAAGCCAGACAACAAAGAGAGCAAATGGATACACAAAGAGAGCAAATGGAGACACAGAGAGTGCAAATGGACACTTTAATGAAATTAGTTTCAAAATCTAACAACTCTTACAACATCAGTGCCGCCATTTGTTTCTTTTGATCCAACAACTGAACTTGGCTTGATTATTATTCATGATTCTGCACTTTTCTGGCAGCAAATAAGTGTTTTTGACAAACCAAACTACGGCAGTCTAGAAACAACTGTCTACCTTGGCTACTCAAATGAACCCACCTAGAGACATTCACACATTGAAAATGGATGAACTTGAGAACTTTATGAAAGAACAGTTTGATCCAAAACGTTTCATTGTGCGTGAACAATTCAAATTCTGGTGTGATATGCAACGGAAACCAGTGGAAACAATTCAAGAATTGGCAGCTTGTATACGTCAAGACGCAGCAGCTACATGTGATTTCCCATCTATAACGAATCCCCAGGACAAAGCACTACGACAACGATTCATATTTTCTGTTAACAATGAAGCGGTTATTTAAGCACTCGTCAAAATACACAATGATCAACTAGATTGTGCCAAGGCAGTCCAAGTCGCTGTCGAGACCGAAGATGCAACAAAGGTTGTCAAGGAAACAGTACATGCTTCCAAACCAAAACCAGTGAACAAAGTTAAGCAGAACAACAAAATGAATCAACATAAAGGCCATCAACAACCTAAACCCACACACCAGGAGGTCAAATGCTACCGATTTGGAAAAGGTCATAAAGCCCAAGACCGTCCTTACAAAGACTCTAAATGTCACGTTTGTGAGAAGAAAGGACACCTTGAAGATGTTTGCAAGAAGAAACAACAATCGAAGCACACAGAAGCTTCAGTGAAAAAAATAAGGAAATCTGAGCTAATTAAAGCGATTCTGGGTGAAGTTTCAGATGATATACCCAAGTTGGATATACCAATCACAATTAAAGATCATGAGTTTACCATGGAACTAGACACAGCAACTTCAACTTGGAAAACCTAAACTAGCAGAGGTCACACATAAATATGAATCTGCCAGTCAAAACAACATGCCAGTGTTTGAAACCTTTAACGCCCAAACAGTAGATCCAAAAACTGGAAATGAAAGCTCAGTTTGTTACATTGTTACAAAGATCCCCGATCTAAACTTACTGGGACGGAATGCTATCCAGGCACTAGGAATTTCAGTGGACAATGCTCTGGGAATTAAAAGCATAAACAACCAAGATAAGAGTGCGAGTATAAAAGTTCAACATTCAGCAACCTTAGACCAGACTTATGCTGCCCTTCAACGAGATTGCCGCACCATCTGCGACGAATTTCCAGATCTATTTAAAGATGGATTGGGATGCCTAAAGGATTTTGAACTAGATGTAAAGTTCAAATCTGATGCGAAACTGACTTTTCACAAGGCACGACTGGTTCCTTTTGCTCTTCGAGATGACCGAGCGAAAGGTTACGAGGAAGGTATCGCCAAAGGAGTCAGGAAGCCAGTCCAGTTTAACAGTTATGGAACACCAGTAGTACCAATAAGGAAAACCAGTTCTACAGGTACTTCAAAACCTAAGCTTTGAATTTGTGGTGACTACTCTGTTGGTGTTAATGATCAGTTAGAAGATCTTCATCCAATGCCACTCCCAGAGGAATTAATACAGAAACTAGGAGGTGGATTTGGATATACCAAGATTGACCTTGCTGATGCCTACAACCAAATCATGTTGACTCCTGAGAGCCAAAAAAGGCTAGCCCTCAGCACTCACCGTGGAGTACTACTTCAACAGCCACTACCATTTGGAATCAAGTCGGCACCTGGTTATTTTCAAGAAATCATGGAAAACCTTACCAAAGATCTACCTGGAGTCTCAGTTTTCCAAGATGATATGCTTGTCAGCGGACATAACGCCAAAGACCATCTAAGTAATCTGAAGGGTCTACTAAAATGTCTAAAATGACAATGGTCTTAGATGTCGTCGTGACAAATACAAATTTGCTCAACCATCTGTAGAATATCTTGGACACACCATTTCAGGAAAGGGAATCTCAAAAGGATCAAAGGTCGAGGCAGTAATTAATATGCCACCTCCTACAGATGTGTCAACTTTGAAATCATTCTTGGGCTCAGTACAGTTTTATGGAAAGTTCATACTCAACCTGTCTACCATAGCAGAGCCACTTTACAAGCTGACCAAGAAAACTACAACATGGCAATGTAAAGAAGAAGAACAGACAGCCTTTCAACAGTTGAAAACTATACTTGCTTCTGATCAAGTCCTTGTACACTTCGATCCTAACAAACCTTTTGGACAAGCTTGTGATGCATCTAATGTTGGAATTGGAGCAGTTTTGTTTCATCGCTATCCAGACGGAAGCGAGCGCCCAATCGCCAAAATGTCTAAGACTCTTACATCTGCAGAGCGGAACTACAGCCAAATTCACAAAGAAGCACTGGCTATCATATTCGGCTTAAGGAAATGCTATCAATTTCTTTATGGAAGAAAATTTATACTGGTAATAGATCACAAGCCATTGACAGCTCTATTTGGACCAAAGAAGGGAACACCACTCCTTGCAGCTAACAGACTAGCTCGATGGGCCCTATGGTTAAACCAATTTGACTACAAAATCGATTATCGGAAAACATTCGAACATGGAAATGCAGATGCCCTTTGTTGCTTGCCAAGTGGAGGTGATTCTGATTTCTACAGGGAGGAAGGTGGTGAAGATATGGATATGGTTTGCGCTATCAAAGTTCTCAGCCTCCAAATTGTTGTGGAATTCAACATCCTCCGACAAGAGTCCAGGAAGGATCCAGTAATAGCTACAGTGATGCGTTATGTACGTGAAGGATTGCCATCGAAGCACACTGAGAAAAATGAGAACATTGAAAATTTCAGAAAGCTATCAGACTCACTTAACGTCTGTCATGAATGCCTTCTACGCGGTGCAAGAATTGTAATTCCAGAAAGCTTGCAACCAAAGATCCTTGAACTACTTTATTTAGGACACTTTGGCTTGGACCGGATGAAACAGTTAGCAAGAACTGCAGTCTACTGGCCTGGCATCGATACTGCTATTGAAATGAAAGGTCGCAGTTGTGATTCATGTGGCCAGCACCAAAATAAACCATCAAAGCCTCCAATACACCTGTGGATGCTTCCAGAAGAGCCTAGGAGTAGATTACACTTGGATCATGCTATTAACTTCATGGGTAAAGATTGGTTGGTGATTACAGATGCCTATTCAAAGTATCCTTGCATTCATCCTACTACATCTACATCATCTAGAGCAAGTTTAGATTTGCTAGAAGAAGATTTCTAGAAAATTTTCACCCCATTACCAATAGTGTGCAACTCATGCTCACTCTAAAGGCTACAATTCTTTCTGGATTCTCTTGATTTTTATTGTGGGTCAGTGTCATTATGAAGATGATCTCTATCGATTGACATGATGATCTGATAATTTTTCACGGAAATATTGTGTCTGACTAACCGTTTTTCACTCCATTACCTATAGGGTGCAACTCTTGCACACTCTACAGGCTACAATTCCTTATGGCTTCTCTTGATTTTTATTTTGTGGGTCAGTGTCATTATGAGGATTATCATGATGAAAAATATTGTGTCTGACATTTGTTGTTCTCACTCTCACAGGCAACAGTTCCCTATGGATTCTTTGATTTATATTTTGTAGGTTATTGTCATTATGTATATGATCCCTATTGATTTTCATAATGCTCTGATAATTTTTCACCGAAATATTGTGTCTGACTTAAGTTCTCGTTTTCATAGTGCATCTCTGCTCACTCTACAGACAACAATTATTTAGCGATTCTTTTGATTTTTATTTGGTCTGCTTAAAATTCTCTATAGACTAAACATGAACCAAATGTGAATGGACAACAAACAATGATTTGTACTTGTAATCAAAGCTTCTGGTGGACGTATGGCTATTTTTTTATTTCTGGGAATGGAGCAATTGATTGCCCCATTCAATCGATTGCTCCATTTCTTATTCAAATTCAATGCTGCCAATGGGCATATATTACCTTGCCTGGCAAGCTGTCTTTTAAAATGTATATAATTCTTAATTTTAGATTTTAGGGTTTATACTTTTGTTGTACTGTATATTATTTGTCATTGTAACAAAAAAAAATTATAAATCTTTATCAATGCATCTTGGAACAAAAGTTTGGACTGATTTGTCATAACAGGCTTCCTAGTCATACAACAGCCGTAGTCCAATAATGCTTTTTTAACAGCAGAATTCATTATATTTTCAAAAAATTTTGATGCATAATTATTGTATTTTGAGGTATCATTTGAAAGATGTTATAGTGGGTAAAATCTACTTTCTACTAGTAAGAATAAAGATACGCTATATGGAATTAGCTATTGTTAGACGAGAAATAACCGGTGCAGGTCGGTTAACCCACTAATCTACTTGTCAATGTAGTCAAAATTATTTCTTGTTTGCATGGATTTTCTTTATTTCATATGATAGTGCATGCTGAATATTAGTTTGTTTAGCTTGGACTTAATCATAATATCTATATTTGTATTTTACATTTAGTAGTCTATACTTTTTGAAATACCAATAAAGTTGAGCTTATATTATTTTCACATATGGCCCTTTTAATGCTCGTAAGAAAAAGACTTTCTTGTCATATTTGATAAAAATCGGTTGTTTCTGATGAACCGTGTCGAAAATAAAAAGAAATTCAAAATTCTACTACTTGATTTACATCCTTCCTTGAAACACTGGGATTAGATATGTCATTAAACAACCTTCAATTCAATCAAAGCTGTTTGTGAGCATATGTCACTGTGCCTGTCAAGTTAGATCTATTGTATTTTTTTTGTATTTTTAGTGTTGTTATTTTAAGTTGATTTTATTTTTTCTTTCTCTTCTTTTTTTTTTTCTTTAGGTATCATTTAAAAGATGTAATAGTTGGGAAGATATATTTTCTACTTGTGCGAATCAAAATCAAGCATATGGAGATACAAATAATAAAACGAGAAACAACAGGCTCAGGTAGTGGGTTGCTTGACCTTCATTTCTCCCACTTGCCTTTTATTTATCATTTTTATACACCCACATGAATATGTGGATGTATATTGTCGTCGCCCGGTCAGTTGAGAATTTTTTTGATGAACGTTTTTGAGTTATTGCCCCTGACCTAATATTTGTAGACACAGTAGTAGAGGCTACAAATTTCAATGGATTTTAATGAAACTTTATGTGAGTATTGGTATTGATAAGATGGCAGTCAAGTTCAAATTTAACAATTTTTCGATTAACGTTTTTTTATTTATTGCTCTTGACTTAGTTACATCACGTCAAAAAATTTTGTTGATGCAATAGAAGCTACAATTTTCAATTGATTTGAATGAAACTTGGTATGAGCATTGAAATTGATAAGACGGTAGTCAGTTTGGAAATTGATAATTTTTCGATCAACGCTTTTTTGAGTTATTGCCTTTGACTTAGGATGTTGATACAATATTTTCAATGGATTTTGATGAAACTTGGTGTTAGATGGTCTCATAAATGCACTGGCCTAGGTCACAAAGAAAAGATTTATGATAAAACAAAGTGCAAGTTAAAGGTTAGTGTGAGCATCGGAATTAATAAGATCTCAGTCAAGTTGGATTTTGACAATTCATGAACGGTTTCGAGTTATTGTAGTTGCAATAAGATGCTTCAATTTTCAAAGGATTTGGATGAAACTTGGAATTGATAAGATTTCAGTCAAGTTGGAATTTGACAATTTTTTTGATGAACGGTTTTTGGGTTATTGCCCTTGACTTAGTAAAATCACATCAAAATTTTATTATGAGTACAATAGAAGCTACAATTTTAAATGGATTTTGATGAAACTTGTGAGCTTCAGAATTGACAAGACAGCGTTCAAGTTCACATTTGACGACTTAGAAGAAGGGTTTGTTTGTATATATAGATGCTATTAATCAAAGGAAAGAATGATTTAACAAAGCTGATGTGTGGGCGTATGTTACCTGTATGTTGCCTGGCAAGCTATCTTCTTTCAATTTAATGAAAATTACTTTAAAGAAATATGGTTAATACGCCTTACCAGGTGATAGAACTTATATTCCTGCATCGGCTTGCAGAATAAACATTTTACTTCTGTTTTACATGCAATGATAAAGTAAACATAATCAAATTCAAGGTAATTACAGTTAATATTATAACAGAATTGTTTATTTAAAAAGCATTACAGTCTTTATTTTTGCACTTCAGCAATTAAAGATGATTTTTTTTTACTCACCCTGTCACTCGGTTTGTTGTGGGTACAATAGAAGCTATAATTTTCATTGGATTTTTATGAAACTTTGTGTAAGCATTGAAATTGACAAGAAGGCAGTAAAGTTCGAATTTGACATTTTTTTTAACTGTTTTTGAGTTATTGCCCCTGGCTCGATATTTGTTGTGGGTGCTCTAGAAGCTACAATTTGAAAAGGATTTTGATAAAACTTGGTGTGAGCATTGGAATTGATAAGACGGCAGTCAAGTACAAATTTGATGATTTTTGGATAAACTATTTTCGAGTTATTGCCCATATTGTCTTAGAAAAATTGCATCAAAATTTTATTGTGGGTGCTATAGAAACTACATTTTTCAAGGGACTTTGATGAATCTAAGTGTGAACATTGGAATTTATAAGACAGCGGTCAAGTTCAAAGTTGATGATTTTGCAATGAACAGTTCTTTGTATTTCCACCCATTGCTCTTTTTCTTGAGTTCTTTATGGACACGATAGAAAGCTGGATTTTTGATGGATTTTTACAAAACTTAGTGTGAGTGTTTGTTATAACTCAAAGATGAACCCTATTGAAAATCGAAAATTATTTACTATGAGATATTGCCCTTGTTCTTGAATTCTTTGTGGACACAATAAAAATAGAAAACTTATGGCCTTGAAAGTTAAGTGTGAAATTAAGTTCTATCATCTGGTTGTGTAAACTATGTTATTAGGGCAATTTGTATCAATAATCCATAGTAACTTATTATGGATTAAGTATGGTCTTACCTGTCATGGGTAGAAAATACTAATTGACCGACCCTGAAAGTTAAATGAAATTTGTCTTTTATTATTGCATGTGTCATATGATTTTTGGAGACCATTCATTTATTTATTGTTATTAAGCATGACTCTTTTTTATCTGATATTTTATTTCATCAATAGATATGTATTATATTATCATGTTTATAACCTTAATGTGGACGTATATAGCCGTCTACAGGGTTCGAAATAAGCGATATCGCATTGCAGTTAGTAGCGCAGTTTTTTTGCGATACTTAATATTTTATAATTAATGAAAAATTTGGAAATAAAGTTCTTGTCCGATGCCGGAATAATAAAATTGTGTTTGCCGGCACATTTTTGTTTGACTGTCTGTTTGGAATTTGCGAAGCATTCAATGTTTTGTTCGTGTCCTTTTCTCATCTAAATCATATTGGAGTTGTCACACCGGGATCAAAAATCAAATGCAATCTCTTATACATGTGTACAGGTCATGTAAACAAAAAAACCTGGAGATTTGCCTTAAAAAATCGGTAGATTTTTTTTAAAGGGTGTGAATTGATGAATTTTGAAAACATGGATACAAGGTTATTCCCAACAATCTAAATTAAATGCTACATTTTCCAAAATTGTAATTCATGACATCTCTCCATCATTAAGTATTTAGAATGAAAGGAAAAGTAGTTTTCCTGGAGCAAGCTCACGAAATATTAAACTGAATTTGCCACTTTCATTTTGACATTTGGATAACGAAAGTAGCTTGTTTTATGCAGCAATAAATGATTGTTCCATGCTACAGTCAAATTATAAAACGATTTTATGAAACAAATATTGAGATGATATTTAATTTAGACTTTTAGTCACTTATGAAAATCTACCTTAATACAAGTAAACTCTGAATGTCTAAGTTTTTAACGAAACTTTCAATTTACACTTATTCATAGATTAATAAGCAACTAACTCATATTTACATAGAATAAGATACATACGTATAAAAAATCCCCTAACTGTGAGCATGCAATGAATATGATTCTATAGAACATTTCTGTTTTGAATGTAAAGAGTTACAACCCTTTTGGAATGACCTTTTTCTTAAATTAAATGAAATTTTGAATCAAAACACTTTAAACTAGGAAACAATTATCTTATATCATTTAACATGCGAAAAATATAATGAATTAATAGATTTCATAATTTTTTATGCAAAACAGTTTATTATACACAATTGTAAATTCAAGGGACAAACTCCCAACCTCTTACATTTCAAGGAGAAACTTAAAGGGATAATAGGCGTTAAAACAAACATAAAAATTTAAGTTCACTCAAATTTGGACAAAAACAGTATATATCCATCAGTGGACTTACCTGGTGTCATACCTATACATCAAAATCCCTCTAAAATCCGATAAATCCCCAAAATAAAGTAGTTAATCATAAAATGCTTGAGCCATCCATCAAGCGATTTTCAAATGGTGTAAATATAAAGGGAAGTAACTCTAACATTTGGGTTTTCACGCGTCCTTGACCCCTACTGTTGAATTGCACAATGATGTTTTAGCGTTGATTTACCAGACGCTTTTATTCTCAAACTGAATGGAATCGTCGCTGGCTTACTTTTTTTTTAAATTCCGAATATATTTTTATTGTGGCTTTTTAAAATTTGGTAAAGTGTGGGAAGCATACTTATTTAACTAATAGTCAATATTAAACACAAATATAAGCCGTAGGACGAGTGTATTCTAACGCCTATTATCCCTTTAAACAAATCGAAGAATAGCGATGATTAGTGATAGACTTGTAAGACATATAGAGAGATAGTTTGGCCAGCAATATCTTTTACAATATCTTTTATAATTCACAACCTATGTATTGATGTATTGAATTTTCGTAATTGTTTGTTTTCGGTTTGTCAATTCTTTTTTTTTTTAGTGGCAAACTTTGTCACTCTTTGTTTTCATTAGACTTTTTTTTTTTTTTGGGAAGCTCCCTAGCTCAACTCGAAAATGGTATTGAAATTTGGTTTGAAAAATGCGATAAGATACGTACTGGAATAGAAAATGAATATTTATAACTAAAATTTTTATGCATCGGAAGTGAGAAATTGCATAATAATAATTGAATAATTGCATAACTTTGTTGCTAATTATCCGATCGCTTTGAAAATTACAGAACATAGAGAAGTCGCCTATAGAAATAAAAAGACATCATAAAATTTTTTCTACCACCGTTTTTTGCGTGAGAACTTCCGTTTTTTCAGAACCACGTTGGGTGACCCAACCTATGGTGTATTTAAGAAATGAGTACAAAAGCTATACATATAAACTATCAGGCATAATTAGAGGACAAAATTCTAACTGGAAGTGAAACTTTATGTGTAATCACAGAATGGTGACATTGAGCAAAATTTTAATAAGGCAGCTAATTTTTCTCCCCTATTTGTACGATTTTGGTGTTTTTTGAAACCTTGTTACTTTATCTAAAAAATTTTGGGAACAGAATTTTCATTTTCAAATTTAATTTTTTTTTAAGCCCGATTTATTTTTTTTTTAAATAAAAAGGATATATCAAATGACCTTGACCGTCACTGATTTTTACAAGTAGAATGTTCTTGACATTAGCTATCCACACATAGGCCTATAATGGTCTGGTTGACAACAATTTTTTGTGGGACTTTGCTACTGCAAAGTCCCAGTTTGTTTTCG
The DNA here is from genome assembly GCA_030562195.1 of Nipponacmea schrenckii. Lineage (NCBI taxonomy): Eukaryota > Metazoa > Mollusca > Gastropoda > Lottiidae > Nipponacmea > Nipponacmea schrenckii. Next base: position 31,916,649 of record CM060201.1, read on the forward strand.
GTTTGTCAATTCTTTTTTTTTTTTTTTTTTTTTTTCGATTTTTCCACACCTTCCTGCTCTTAGACTACAGTAGTTGCAGCAACTATTCAACTTTCCTAAACCTTCTATAGTGGCAATGTCGTTAATGAATATAAATTGGAACATTTTTGCAAAACCGGAAGTGCTACAGTGCAACATTTGCAAAAAACAGTTTTTCCGCTCTAGAAGGCACAATTTTAGCCCGATTTTTGTCGGGTTTTCATTTTCAGAATCTACATACAATATCCAATAGGATAGCAATTAAAAAAATTCGAATTTCGAAAATTCGTAGCAGACAATCTTTTGCCGTATTTTCGTATTTTTTTACCTTTTTTAAAATTTTTGTCCGATTAAGTTCCAATTTTAGGTGCTAAGAGAGACTATAAATCTGAACAAAATGGCATTGTCAAATATTTTGTGCCACTTCCGGTTTACGCGCAAAAACGGTTCAAACTTAAAATCTCTATTTTCCGGTCTAATTGTCATGGGTCATTGAAACTTGTGTTGAACAATATCTTTTGAAAAAAACTGGCCGATTTAAAAAAAAAATCCAGACCGAAAGTAAAACTTTTACCGCCATCTTGAAATATCACTTTTTTGTAAAACTCAAAATGATGCCTCAGGGTTAAGCCCGATTCGCGTGATGTTTGGTTATTTTGTAAGTTCGTTCGATTGCAAAAAAAAGTATGGGAGCCGATTTTTGAATTTCGCTTTTGCATTTTTGCAACATCCGGTTGAATTTTTTTGAAGTTTGGGGGCTTATTTTCGTGACCTTGACCTTTGGTAACCGTGACCTTTAGTAGGTCAAAGGTCATTGACCTAGACTATCAGTTGATACTTTGACCTTTGACCTCCGAAGTCTACTTCCGGTTTTATAGCTGCCCGAAAACAGCAAAATTTGCAACTTTGGGCTGCTGTAGAGCGTGACCTTATTAATTTAGAGTGTTAAATATTTTAGGTTCTTAAGTGGTTTTTTGTCCTCTTTCCATTGATATATAACAAAAGTTTGTAAAATGAAAATTGAAGTTTTTGATTTTTGAAATTAACAAGTACATTTTGCCGTGTTTACGTTTTTTTTAAATGTATATGTGTATATTGTGTGATCTATTAAATGTACAGACTTCAAATTTGTACTGTTAATACACATTTTAAATGTGATAAGTTTCACGCTAAAAATAATGAAATGGGTGTGGCACATCCGGGTAAATTTCTAATTTACCCTTTATATCGGTCAGCAAATTACGTCTGTCGGAAAGAGCGTTTTCAAATAAAGTACTTTGCACACAGATAACCCATTTCTTTGGCCAGTTTATCCCAGAAAATCAGATGATTCGGCCTGTTTGTTGCAATTTCTTGACAATAGCAAACCGGTTGATTTTTTTTCGAATTTCGGAAGCTTATTTCTAGTGACCTTGACCTTTTGTGACCTTGACCTTCAGTAGGTCAAAGGTCATTGACCCTGTCTATCATTTAATATTTTGAAATTTGACCTCCGACATCCACTTCCGGTTTTGGACTGCTCTAGAGCGTGACCTAGTTAATTTAGAGGGTTATTTTTTTCAGATTCTTAAGGCGCTTTTTGTCCACTTTCCAGCGATGTATAACAAAAGTTTTTAAAATGAAAATTTAATTTTTGCACTTTTAAAATTAGAGTACATTTTGCTTTTTTGAAATGTATTTGTGCATATCTCGTGATCTATTAGATCTACAAACTTCAAATTTGTACCGTGAATATACATTTTGAATGTTATTAGATTTACGCAAAAAAAAATGAGATGGGCGTGGCACATCTGGGTAAACTTTTAATTTAGCAATTATATAGGTCAGCGAATTACGTCAGGAGGAAATAACGTTTTTCAAAAAAAATCTTTGCACACAGATACCTCGTTGCTTTGGCCAGTTTCTCCCAGAAAATCAGATGTTTCGGTCTGTTTGTTGCAATTTTGCAACGTTAGCAAAGTCCCACTCTGTGCCACGTGTGGCTCTAGTTTATACCTGTTTTTGTTTTATTCAAAATTCAAAAGGCTATATCTAGTGACCTTGACCTTCAATTACCTTAATAATTTTAAAGTAAAATGTACTTGACCTAAGCTGTCTATACATTTGCTAATAATGATTGTTAAAAAGTTTGTTTGGAGTGTTTAAAAATTCAAAAGGCTATATCACGTGACCTTGTATCAAGTTGCCCCATACGGGTTGTAGCCACTCTCAGTACTGTTCACAGTTCTAGTTACGTATTTCGACTTTGGCAAGAGATCTTGATGTATCTTAGTAGTGCTATACTGTTTATAAACAGTAATAATAATATACTTATATTTGTTTTAACTCCCAGTCTCTTATTTTTCTTTTTTGTTAACATAATTGAATATGAATATATTTACTGGATATATACCGGATTTTCAGATATGAAAACTTCAATGTATTTGTCAACTAACAATTATAAGTTTTATGCAATTCAGTTAAATCTTTTACCCACGATTTGCAATTCAATATTCAAGGGTCATCGGCAAAAATTTCAGACCGTGATTTCTCGTTTAATATAGATGGTAAAATTTTGATACTTTAGCAGTTGATAGGCGATATGATTATGAATTTTGAAAAATTTTGAAAAAAAAATTCGACTTCCAGTTTAGCCTTAAATGACGTAATTACGTAACTCCTGGTCTATAACAGCTAGGTGAAAAGTGAAAACTGTTTTATTAATAACTTGTCAATAGTAATCGATTTGACCTAAACAATTAGGTCAGGCTGCCATATCAGCTGTCATTTTGAATTTTCACAATTCTATAAGCCGAATTCAGACACTATTGATAGACCGATTTCGATGAAATTTAGCAAATAGATACATTGGATCATTATCTACCTTTTCTTGGCAACCGATTTTTAAATTTCGTCTTTTTTTTCGAATTATTCAAATTGCAGCATTTTCAAAATATCTCCAGACCTTCTGTAGTGGCGACATTTTTAATGAATATAAATTGGAACATTTTTGTAAAACTGGAAGTGCTGCATTGCAACAAACCTATAAAGTAGAAGAAGTCACAATTTTCAATGCATTTTTGGAAACTTGAAACAATTTCCAAAGAGATAGCAGTTGAAAAATTTCAAAATTCGGAAATTTGTAGCACACATTTTTTTGCTGTAGGCCTATTTTGCTCATTGTTGCAACTTTGCTATTTTAAGATAGATTGATCTGAAAATTTGGGTGCCTTCAAGTGTCTACAATTTGAAAACATTGGTAGAGTTAAAATGTTTGCTTCAGTTCTGGTTAAAACGTAAAAAGGGTTTAAACTTCCATTTGACCTACTTGTGCTGTAATTGATGAATCGCAACAAAATTTATGTCGATCTTAATTAAAGTAAAAAAAAAAACGAAGAAGAAAAATACGGACCGGAAGTGAAACTTTGGCCGCCATCTTGAAATGTCACGTTTTTGTAAACCTCAAATGGAGCCTCTATGGTAAGAGCGACTTGTGTGTTATTTGTATTTTTATACGCCCACATTATAATGTGGTCGTATATTGTTGTCACCCCTGTTCGTCTGTCTGTCCACATTTGCTTGTGAACGCAATAGAGACAACAGTTTTTTATACGCCCACATGAAAATGTGGACATATATTGCCATCACCCCTGTCTGTCTGTCCGTCCGTAAGTCAACAATTACATGTGTACGCGATTTGAATGAAACTTGATATGTGTATTCATCTTGATAATATCTCAGACAAGTTAGAAAATGGCACGATTCAAGATGTCGGTTTATGAGTTATGGCCCTTGATTAAATGAAAAAAACGTAAATATTTACTTGTGTACACAATAGAAGCTATAGTTTGCATCCGATTTTAATGAAACTTGGTATGTGTATTCATCTTGATAATATCTTGCCAGATGTCTGTTTATCAGTTATTTATTGCCTTTGATTTAATGAGAAAATGTTAAAATTTACTTGTGTACGCAATAGAAGCTGTAGTTTTTATCCAATTTGAATGAAACTTGGTATGTGTATTCATCATGATAAAATATCTCGGACAAGTTCGAAAATGGCACGATTCCAGATGTCGGTTTATGAGTTATGGCCCTTGATTAAATGAAAAAACGTTAAAATGTACTTGTGTATGCAATAGAAGCTATAGTTTTCATCCGATTTAAATGAAACATGGTATGTGTATTCATCTTGATAATATCTCGCCAGATATCTGTTTATGAGTAATTGCCCTTGATTTAAAGGAGCCCAGGCTTTATTTGCTTTGGACAATCATCCGACAGCCTCAAACACATGAAATCTTTTGGTTAGCTAACCAGAAATAGTCTACAAAGCTTACCTGTGAAATTTGAGCCTTCAAATCCATGTGTATCCATAATTATCTGTGTTTGAAAAATCATAATGTTCTAAGAAATTACGAACGTCCCGCCATATTGGAAAACGGTTCGTCTTGATAATCAAATAGTTATCCTTCCCGTCGTGCAATAGCGGTCACCTATATAAACAGACTACAACGCATTTTTCAATTGTAGACTTTGTCAACAGGACACCCAATTTTCAGACTGACTGGAGACCAGCCCCGTACAGCACGGAAAAAAAATGAAAAGTGAAATTTTTTGTTTGAGGTATATTTCAAGGTATTTTGCGATTTTCTTAGAGCTTGAGTATTTCTGAGGACTGTTTAAATGTAACAAAGGCCCAAAACGACCCATAAAAATCAAGCCTGGGCCTCTTTAATAATAATGTTAAAATTTACTTGTGTACCCAATAGAAGCTGTACTTTTTATCCGATTTGAATGAAACTTGGTATGTGTATTCATCTTGATACTATCTCAGACAAGTTCGAAAATGGCGCTATTTCAGATGTCGGTTTATGAGTTATGGCCCTTGATCAAATGAAAAAACGTTAAAATGTACTTGTGTATGCAATAGAAGCTATAGTTTTCATCCGTTTTGAGTGAAACATGGTATGTGTATTAATCTTGATAATATCTTGCCAGATGTCTGTTTATGAGTTATTGCCCTTGATTTAATGAGAAAAAGTTAAAATTTACTTGTGACGCAATAGAAGCTGTAGTTTTTATCCGATTTGAATGAATTTTGGTATGTGTATTAATCTTAATAACATCTCGGACAAGTTAAAAAACGGTGTGATTCCAGATGTTGGTTTATGAGTTATTGCCCTTGATTAAATGAAAAAAACATGGAATATTCTGTTTGCTGAAGTGGGCGTATGTTACCTTGCCTGGCAAGCAATCTTGTTGGATTTGAATAAAACTTGCTGTGATCATTTATATTGATGAGATCTCGGACAAGTTCAAATTTGGCAATTTTTCGATGAACGGTTTTTGAGTCATTGCACTTGACTTGGTCAAAACGCGACTAAATTGTCTTGTGAATGCGATAGAGACAACAGTTTTCAATGGATTTGAATGAAACTTGCTGTGATTATTTCTGTTGAAGAGATCTTGGACAAGTTTGAAATTGCCGATTTTTCGATATACAATTTTTTGAGTTACTGCCCTTGACTTAGTCACAACGCTTTAAAATTGGGTTGTAAACGCTATAGAGACTACATTTTTCATTGGATTTTGATAAAACTTGCTGTGATCATTTATATTGATGAGATCTTGGACTAATTCGAAATAGGTGATTTTTCGATGAACATTTTTTAGTTATTGCTCTTGACTTCGTCAAAATTGGCTTGTGAACACAATAGAGATCACAATTTCCATTGGATTTTAATGAAATTTTGTGTCATTATTTATATTGATGAGATCTTAAACAAGTTTGATAGTGACGGGTTTTTGGTAAATGTTTTTTGAGTTATTGCCCTTGACTTAGTCAAAAGACGTCAAAACAGACTTGTGAACACCACAGAGACAACAATTTTCATCTGATTTGAATGAAATTTGGTGTGATCATTGAAGTTGATGAGATCTTGGTCAAGTACAAAATTGATGATTTTTTGATTAACTGTTTTTGAGTTATTGCACTTGACTTAGTCAAAATACTGCGAAATTGGCTTGTGATTGCGATAGGTAATACAGTTTTCATCTGATTTGAATGAAATTTCATGTGATCATTTTTATTGCTGAGATCTTGAACGAGTTCAATATTTACTAATTTTCAATGAACTATATTTGAGTTATTGCCCTTGACTTAGTCCAAACTCATGAAAATTTGCTAGAAAATACAATAGAGACTAGGTTTCATCTGATTTGAATCAAATTTGGTGTGAACATTTATATTGATGAGAACTTGGATTAGACCTAAATAATGTTGGAGTTTCTGCCTGTATTAAAACAGAAATTATAAAGTGGGCATATCTTGCTAAGCAACCGCTTGTATATGGACCTTAATGAAACTTAGTATGAGCATTGGAATTGATAAGACTGTGGTCAAGTTTGATTTTGATGATTTTTCGGTGAACGGTTTTTGAGTTTTGCCCCTGCCTCTATATTTGTTGTAGACACAATAGAAGCTACAATTTTCAATGGATTTGAATGAAACTTGGTGTGAGCATTAGAATTGATAAGACGGCGGTCAAAGTTGAATTTGGCGATTTTTCAATGAATGGTTTTTGAGTTATTGCCCGTGACTTCAATATTCAGTTAATGTTTTTTGAGTTATTGCTCAATTTATTATTCAAATTCAATGCTGCCAGTGGGCGTATGTTACCTTTCCTGGCAAGCTATCTTTTTCTCGAAATATTCGAATTTAGAATTTGTTTCAAATTAGGTCACTTTAGGGCCTTTGACCCTCTTAATCTATGACCTTGAAAATTAGGTCCAATAATGATCATTATATTGTCTGTTAGTCATATACATCACTTTATTGTTCATACATTTATTCCAGTGGAACACGTCCACACATCATGGTGGCTACACATGAAGTGACGCTACAACAATCCTGCACGCTAAGCATGCACGTGCTACATATTCATGACATACTTAATATTCATATTACATCACATGCTCATAACATTCATAAGTGTTTTCTTAAATTCTAAAAACCACCTTAAGTTCTATAAATCTCCTAAAAACTTTTTTTTTTTTCCTTCCTTCTTTTTTTTTTTTCCCTTATCCAAAACAAATTTTTTTTTTTTCAATATTTACACCAAATATCTTGTGTGTATAAGAAATGAAAGAGATTTGAGCTAGATGCCCCAGATTTTGTCAAACAATCTGCAAGTTGTGACTGACTATCTGTCCATTCAATATTTTGAATTTCACCTTTTGATAACATGTCCCGGAGTACACAGATATCAATCTTTAATCTTTTATCTGTTAATGTTTTTGTTGAGTATACTGTGTCGCACAGGGACCTATTATCAACAACACAATGAATTGGTACAGAACTGGTCTCAAGAAAAAGACAACATGCCTCAGCACCCTCTAGTAGCGCTAAAGATTCAGCTGCGATAGTACTTTTCACTACACAACGTATTTTCTTAGACCCCCAAGTAATTAGAGCTGCCTTCCCAATATTGCCTACCAAATCCACTATATAACCTCCTTGGGAACCCCCACCTTTCAAATTTGCAAAAGATGCGTCACTATATGCCAACAAACAAAGTTTGTGAATATTACCCAAATTTGGAAACTTCAAATGAAAACTTTCACACTTAAGTTTTCTGATACTTTTGTTAGCTCGAAGGAGATCCTTTGATGCTTGTGAAGTAAATATACTTACTTCACAAGCATCAAAGGATATATCTGGCCTTGTTTGATTCGCTGTCCAATTCAATTGGCCGACAAAAAAACGAGCAATTGACGAGCTCATAGGCTCAATTTCATAGATGTACTCATCTTGATTCATTTGGATTTCATCATTAATTTGCTTCAAATTTAGACCTACATAACGGAACACATCACATTCTTCTGAACTAAGGAGAATTTTTGACCTAATAACATTTATCACACTTTCTTGGAAGACCTCCGTAACACCCCAGCAAAAGTCATCAACATAACAACATATAACACCTTGCAATGTCCCATCAAATGGCCAGTAAAATATGGCTTCATCATAGGAGCTTACTTGAGCCCCACAGTTTAAGAGTTCATCCTTAATACGGAGATACCAAACTCTTGGGGCATCACACAAACCGTACATTAGTTAGTTTAGTCTCCACTTGAACGTTGATATCAGAGTCAAAATTAGTCTAATATTCTCTCTACAGCATGTAGGAGAATCTTTCCTGATAGAGACTGATTGTTCCTCGAATCCTTGTGCTACAAGTCTTGCTTTGATAATTGAGACTCCCATCTTTTGTTTTTTCTGTTATGACCCAACGTAATGAAATACAGTTCTGACCATCATCACTGACCTCTGAAAACACATCATGTTCCTTCCAATTGCCAATTTCTTTTATTTTAGCCTCAGACACCTCCAGTTATCTATTTTTGCTTTCGATTTGGCTTATCAAAACATTCATAACTGGTTTCCATTCTATCACATCTAATTTAACACTCTTAAGCGAATCATCACTACAAACTTTTACCTTAACCCAGTTTCTGTTTTTACAAGTTGACTTTCCAGTCTGACTTTTCACTATTGCTTCTCTCCAATCTTTTTCTTCCTCCTTTATCAGTATTTTATGTCCTTTGACTGGGAATGATTTTGCTAAATGTTCATCATCTAGATCAGAGTTTTGGGTACTGGTACACTGTTCACCAAGAACATCACTATTGTTGACAGGTGTGTCAATCTCAATCAACTTTTTGATGGATGAATGCCAATCAGAGGAATGCCTAGTTTCATCATCAGTGTTATCCTTGACATCAGGAGACTGCGTCTTATTCCTGGTATCATGTCTTAACATACACGGATGCACACGGACATAAGTACCCCCATGTCTAACAAAAACTTGTTGGTTGTCTTTTCCAATAACTACGCCTGGACCACACCATTTGTTGGATTGATTTCGTTTATAGAAAACTGTGTAACCATTTTGATAGATCAGGCTAGTCGAGGGTCTTACTTGGTGACGTAAGGCTCTTCTAATCTTCTCATTTGATTCACAGGAAATGAAGGCTTTTCTTGATGCATGTAAGGCATTTAGATGTTCAGCAATTCTTTCACTATTTGTTTCCCCCTCTGAGGCTGGCAAGCTATCAGTCCAAACTAAAGTCGTATTCGAATTGTGTCCAAAAACAAGCTGATTTGGGCTGTAACCATACACATTTTGTAAAGCGTTTTTTGCACTCAGAGCCCAAGCTAGAACTACTTCCATAGAGCAATTAGTGTCAGCGATTATCTTCATCATATTCTCTATTATTGCATTGTGTCTCTCTGTTATTCCATTTTACCAGGGTGCCTCTGCTGCAGTTGTCAACACTGTGATATTCAAGTTATCTGCCATGTCTCTAAAACAGGAATTATTAAACTCGCCACCATTGTCAGTTAAGAATTTAAGGGGAATACCAAATATAGAGATCCAATGCTTGAATATAATGTCAATTATTTCTTCTTTTTCTTTAGATTTCACAAAAGCCCCTGCACTGAATCTTGTTGCATGGTCTATCATATGCAAAAACGGTTTACCGTTTATAAACTTTAAGTCCATGGAAACTGTGTCATTGAATTCTTTAGACAATGATATACCTATATACCTAAGTTTCTCAACATTTTAAAGAAGTCTTGGTCTTTCATTCCAGCATCTTTCACCAATTTCAGCAATTTTACACCTGCAGGATGTCTAAATTGTTTATGTAACTTTTTCACAATATCATATTTCTCTTGTTCAGTCTTAGTACTTAGAGGACATTCGCTGTAAAGCAGCACTTTTGGTTTCATTATAGGAATGGCATAATGTCCACTTGTTGTGAAATGTAGTTTAATGTCATTTTTCAGAATGCTTATACTGTCAGTGGAGAAGTCTAATTTTGTACCTTTTTCTTTCATCCAATTCTTGCTAAGTAAAAGGGGCAAATCACAATCCACAACCTCGCTTTCAATTCATATTTGTTCACTTCCGATATATATTGGAAATTTTACACATTTCGTAGACTGGATAGAATGTCCCGAACCAAATCTGAACACCATACTACTCTTTGTTTCTGTTACTTGGGAAGTTTCATCATCTAGTGTGGATAGGTAACAGTTCATCCAAGTTGTACCACACACATTTTGTGTGCAGCCACAGTCTAAGATGCCATAGTTGAATGTTTCCCCAAGAAACTGTTGATGATAAACTTCCTCGACACCACTAGAGAAAAGAGTGACTTTCTCCACATTTTGTTTCCTAGATTCATAGCTATCAGGGCAGTCACGAGCCAAATGGAAAATAGATTGACATATAGCCCATTTCGAGGTATTACCATAGTCATCTACTGGATTAGTACGTCTGGCATTCCCACGTTGACCTGCACCTTTCCACCTAGGATTAGTACCACCACCTCTCCTCCTTGAGTAATTTGATCAAGCATGCTGGGCCCATAACCCAGAGGTCCGTGGATCGAAACCACGCTCTGCTACCATGTTAAAGTCATATACAACACTTTATTGTTCATACATTTATTCCAGTGGAACACGTCCACACATCATGGTGGCTACACATGAAGTGACGCTACAACAATCCGGTACGCTAAGCATGCACATGCAGGCTACTAAATATTCATGACATACTTAATATTCATATTACATCACATGCTCATAACATTGTCTACATTTAGGTATTTTTTCATTTGTTCTACTTGAAAAATTCAAAGAGATATTTGTACTTAAAAATAGCAAAAATTGATAATTTTCATATTTGTCGCTACTTTATCTGTTGGTCTGTTCACATTTGTTTGTGCTCACTCTACAGACTACAATTCTTTATGGATCCTTTTGATTTGATTTTTGTGGGTCAGTGGCATTATGAAGATCATCCCTATTGATTTTCCTGATGAACCTATAAGTTTTCACCCAAATATTGTGTCTAACTTAGCATTTTTCGCTCCATTAGCTATAGGGTGCAACTTGAGCCCACTCTAAAGGCTACAATTCTTTATGGATTTTCTTGAATTTTACTTTGTCGGTCAGTGTCATTATGAGGACGATCCCTATTGATTTTCATAAAGATCCTATAAATTTTCAACAAAATATTGTGTGTGACTTAGCGTTTTACGCCCCATTTCTGAGTTCTCTATGAATTCTTTTGATTTTAATTATAGGCCCACATGAATATGTTGAGGGATATTGTCATCATCTGTCTGTCAGTCAATATTTGTTGTAGACACAATAGAAGCTACAATTTTACATGGATTATAATGAAACTTGGTTTGAGCATTGTTATTGATAAGACTGCGGTCATGTTCGAATTTGACAATTTTTCATTTTTTGACTTATTGCCCCTGCCTCAATATTTGTTGTAGACAGAATAGAAGCTACAATTTTCAATGTATTTAGATGAAACTTGGTGTAAGCATTGTAATTTATAAGACGGTGGTCAAATTGACCCTTTTTCGATGAATGTTTTTTTAATTATTGCCATTGACATAGTAAATCGGGTCAAAATTTGATTGTGGTGCAATAAAAGCTACAATTTTCAATGGATTTTGAAGAAACTTGGTGTGAGCATTTGAAGTGATAAGACGGCGGTCAAGTTTAAATATTGTGATTTTCCAATGGAAGGTTTGCAAGTCATTGCCCTTGATTTAGTAGATAAATTTTATTGTAGGTGCAATAGAGGCTAGAATTTTCAATGGATTTTGATAAAACTTGTTTGAGCATTGGAATTTATAAGACGGCAGTCAAGTTTGAGGTTGACGATTTTTCAATAAACGGTCTTCGAGTTATTGCCCTTGACTTAGTAAAATTGCGTAAAAAATTTTATTGTGGGTGCAATAGTAGCTACAATTTTGAATGGATTCTAATGAAACTTGGTTATTTGAATGTATAAAAATTTTCCTGCTGTCGTCCCCATTTGCCTATAAATAGTAACTGTTTCAAGTCCTAGTGGTAAGCAGAAATAAAACGATAAAACTTATATAATTACTCACTTTTTTTTAAAGGAATATTAAAGTTTCAATTTAGTTTTTTTTTTTTTTTAATTCCCAAACTGGTATTTACCGGTATATCGGTAATTATGGCCCTTGTTCTTTAAAACGCGTACAATTATTTGCTTGTAAACACTCAACAAGTTAAAAGTAGATTTTGACCAAACTTGCTGAAAATGTTTATTATCACTCAAGGTTTGACCCTATTGAAAATACTGAAAAGTATAAGATATTACCTTGTTAAAGATTTAAATGAAACTTAGTTAGTTATATTGTACATTTACCAGCCCAGAAAGAAGTGTATAACTGAAGGTTGAATATTTCATTCCAGTGATTTTTACTATACTGTCAAGTTTTTGTTCAAATTCAATGCTGCTAGTTGGCTTTATCCTAGCAAACTTTCTTTAATGAATGTTTTTTGAGTTGTTGCCCGACTTATCATTTAAATTCAATGCTGAAAGTGGGTGTATATTACATTGCCTGGCAAAGTATCTTTAATCTTACGATTAGTTTCAAGTTATTGTGTCACGTTAAAGCATCTCTTTACAATCCCTTATATGTTGACGTGTGACACTCCTTGTTGGACCATTCCAACGGCCCTCTACCTCTTGATGACTGTCAAATGTGGCATATCCTGTGTTCATTTTGTGGCAGTAATAACAACGTGTCTGATCAGCCGTTTTATACCATTTTTATGCACGGTGCATATCATTCTAGAGAGGGATATGTCACAAAATTTATGTTTTCAAAATTTATGTGATCAAGTGTTCCCAGTTTTTCTGATTTATGCTGTGTTTGATATGTGCAATACTACAAAATTCACTTAATAAAAAACAATTTTGGAAATTTTAAATTTGAAAATAAATAAATAACACTAGTTTATATATGGCGTTATAAAGGAAATTTATAAAGTTGTATAGGTAGTCCATGATACATCCACACAGCAGTTCTGTTCTATTACTTACTACTTACTTAAAGGGATTGAATGATTGTTAACTTGACACCCAATAATACATAGATGTGGGTGAAGCCATTACATGCTTCACATTTAATATGACAAATTTTAAACAAATCTATGTCTACTGTATGCCTTGGATGAACTCCATATAAAATAAAAGATGGAAAAATATTTATCATTTGTTTTTGCCTTGGTTTTTAAAAAAAATTCAATTTTAAGTTCCAAAACACTCTAGATTGCTCAATTCTTGATGGACTTAATAATAATAATAATAATAGCTAGAGCCACATGTGGCACAGAGTGAAACTTTGCCAATGTGAAAAATTGCCACAAAAATGGCTCAGAAAAAGTCAACCTTCTGGATAATTAGGTCATGTGCCAAATCTTAAAGAAAGCAGAATGGTTACCTTTACATGTAGAATACTCACTAAACAGAAAGTGTTTTCGAATTGTCAGTATTATACTATTTATAGTTCTATGAATTTTGACACATGAGAATTGTCAAGCAGTTTAAAGATTCTAATCTAATTTCACAAAACTAGAACCTAATTGCGAATTTATGATTTTGGAGTTATTGCCCTTGGCTTTGTCAAAATCCATTAATATTGGCTTGTGAATGCTATAGAGACTACACTTTTCATCGGATTTGAATGAAACATGCTCTGATCATTTATATTGTTGAGATCTCAGACAATTCGCGATTTTTCCATGAACGGTTTTTGAGTTACTGCATTTGACTTGGTCAAAACACGTCAAAATTGTCTTGTGAATGCAATAGAGATTACAATTTCCATTGGATTTGAATGAAATTATTGTGATCATTTTTATTGATGAGATCTTGAACAAGTTTGATAGTGACTATTTTTCAATAATATATATTTGAGTTAATGCCCTCGTCTTAGTCCAAACATATGAAAATTAGCTAGTAAATGCAATTTAGGGACTAGGTTTCATCTGATTTGAATGAAATTGGGTGTGAACATTTATATGGATGAGAATTTGAAGTTGATTAGCTGTGTTAAAACAGAAAATATATTATAAAGTGGGTGTATCTTGCTAGGCAACCGCTTGTTTATCGGGCAAGGACATGGTCCTGTCTTAAAACAAATGACGAATATTTATTTATAAGATTCATTCAACCTTTGACAAAACTTGTCAAATGTATATCATCATCCATAAAAGTTTGAATGATGTGTGGGATGAAATATTTCATACTGGTTACTGTAACTGAACTGCCAAGTATTGCCTGGCATTGGAATACAGTTTTCATTGAATGCTAGTTGAATAGTTGTGAAGTATACTTTTGTCACCACTTTCAAATGTCTATTTGGGGAAACAGTCAATCAACTGCCCTGCATGCAATCTTATACATATGTTTTGAAATAAAATTTACTTTATGCCACAGGTCCTAATACATTTAACGAAAATGAGACAATAGCTAAATATGAAATAATGGATGGAGCTCCAGTCAGAGGTAAGACTTACAATGTATTAATGTTTAATTAAATTTGAGATGAACTGTGCTTCTTTTCGCTTTTGAGTTCCTCTTGTTCTATCAAGTAATAGGCACTAGTCTATAGTTTCATGTTGTTCTTAGATGTCATATTGCACTTCATTTGCATAGTAAAAGTTAAAACAATTCTTTGGGCTTCTATAGCACAGTCGGCAAATCAAATATATTTAGTATAAGTTATTGCCAGGGGTGTCATTAGTAGCTGGCAGCGGCTATTTTAGTCCATACCGCCGTCTACTTTTAGTCCAAAACAAGTTTTATAACTATTGAAATTATAATGAACATCGAACGGTAGTTATTTCTCTTATATTCATCAGTTAATATCGATGATAAAATAAAAATGAACCCACTATTATTAAAACGACTTCAGCTTATTGGCGACACTCACAAGGACAAATTTCAACGTTAATTCTTCAACATTCTGTCTTTCTGAATTCCAACACTAATCAGTGGTCCTGACGCTCAAAAAAGTCTGCATAATACGACATTTAGTTAAATTAATTACTTATTGTCAATTAGATAATCACTTATTATATTAAAAATTGGGATTAAATCACATGAAAACTAAATATCGCTGAAAAAAAATCTGCTGATTAATCTTCGCCAATGACCTCTGTTTAAGATCAAGGTCGTTGACTTTCCATCAGTTGGCTTGGGTCATGATTCGGAACTTTACAAATCTGGTTTCATGTTTAATCATAAGTATATGAAATTATTAAAATGCCTTACGGATAGTGCTAGATAGGGCTTTGAATATTTATTGGTTGGTAATTATGAAAAAGTGTTTCGCATTATGCAGAAAAAATTTACCTATGAAATTTGGTTTCACCCATACTGGTACACGAAAAGAAAAAAGCAAATGGTTTTCGTTGGTATTAATTTTTATACGCCCACATGAAATGGGGGGCGTATATTGCCGTCACCCACATCCGTCCGTCGGTCCGTCCGTCCGTCCACAATTGCTCGTAAACACTCTACACGGTGTAATTCTTGACGGATTTAGATGAAACTTAATATGAGTGTTTATGATCACGCAAGGATGAACCCTATTGAAAATCAGCGAAATCGAAAAAAAATTAGTATGAGTTCGTGCCCTTGTTCTTGAATGGCTCGTAAACACTCTACAACGTGCAATTCTTGACTGATTTTGATGAAACTTGCTTTGAGAGTATGTTATAATTCAAGGATAAACCCTATCGAAAATCAGCGAAATCGAAAAACATTTAGTATGAGTTATTGCCCTTGTTCTTGAAAACGCGTTCAATTTTAGCTTGTAAACACTCTAGAAAGAACAATTCTTAATGGATTTTAATGAAACTTGGCCTGAGTATTTGTTATCACCCAAGGATGAAGCCTATTGAAAACCAGTCAAATCGAAAAAAAATTTATATCAGTTATTGCCCTTGTTTTTGAAAACGTGTTCAATTTTTAGCTTGTAAACACTCTACAAAGCACATTTATTGACCGATTTTGACGAAACTTGCTGAAATTGTTTAATATCACCCAAGAATGAACCCTTTTGAAAATAGCACATATCGAAATATATTTAATAGGAATTATTGCCCTTGTTCTATAAAATGTGTTGGATTTTTGCCTTGTAAACACTCTACAAGTCACAATTCTTGAGCGATTTTGACATAACTTGGCATGAGTATTTGTAATCACCTAAGGATGAACTCTATTGAAATTCAGTTAAATCGAAAAATATTTAGTATCAGTTATTGCCCTTGTGTTTGAAAACGCGTTCAATTTTAGCTTCTAAGCACTCTAGAAAGAACAATTCTTAATGGATTTTGATAAAACTTGGCTTGAGTATTTGTTTTTACCCAAGGATGAACCTTGTTGAAAATCAAATAAATCGAAATATATTTAGTGTCAGTTATTGCCCTTGTGTTTGAAAACGGGTTTAACTTTTTGGCTAATAAACACTCTAGAAGGTACAATTCATGACCAATGCTGTCAAAACTCACTGAAATTGTTTGATATCGCAAGGGATGAGCCCTATTGAAAATTAAAAATATATCTAATATGAATTATTGCCCTTGTTCTTTAAAACACGTTCGATTTTTGTCTTGTAAACACTCTACATGGCACAATTCTTGACCGATTTCGATGAAACTTGGTGTGAGAGTGTATTATAACTCAGGGATGAACCCTATTGAAAATCAGCGAAATCGAAAAAATTTTCAGTATGAGTTACTGCTCTTGTTCTTGAAAACGCTTTCAATTTTAGCTTGTAAACACTCTAGAAAGAACAATTCTTAATGGATTTTGATTAAACTTGGCTTGAGTATTTGTTATTACCCAATGATGAACCCTATTATAAATCAAATAAATCGAAATATATTTATTGTCAGTTATAGCCCTTGTTCTTGAAAACGCGTTCAATTTTAGCTTGTAAACACTCTAGAAAGAACAATTTTTAATGGATTTTGATGTAACTTGGCTGGAGTATTTGTTGTCTCCCAAGGATGAACCCTATTGAAAATCGAAAAATATTTAGTACAAGTTATTGACCTTGTTTTTGAAAACACGTTCAATTAAACTCGTAAACACTCTAGAAAGAACAATTTTGAATGGATTTTGATGAAACTTGGCTTTAGTATTTGTTTTCTCACAAGGATAAACCCTATTGAAAATCAGATAAATCGAAAAATATTTAGTGTCAGTTATTGCGCCTGTTTTCAAAAACGCTTTCAACTTTAAACATTCCTTTTTGACAAAACTCGCTGAAATGGTTTAATATCAACCAAGGATGAGCCTTATTAAGAATTAAAAATATCGAAATATTATTAAGGGTGCAAATCATAAAAATACCGAAAAATATTTAATGAGTTGTTATTAGGTACAATTCTTGACAGTTTTTAATAAAACTAGAGACCCTAGAAAAAAATAGGTTGGAAGGTTGAATATTTCATTCGATTTATTGTAACCTCACTGAAAAGTTTTTATTTGAATTAAATGCTGCCAGTGGGCGTATATTACCTTGCCTGGCAAGCTATCTTGATAAAAAGACGTATTAAATCTAATAAAACGTATGTAAAGTAACTCAGCATAAGAAAAATTAAATAAAACAGAATTATTTTTTTTTTAATATTTAATGTTACGTGGGTCATTTCGCTGTTAATAGTAACGTGTGGAACATAACAAAAATTCTCGAAAATCTGAGTAATCAGACAATCTCCTTAATCGGACATTATTTTGCTGTCAAAGAGATATAGGATAACTAAGAGTAGGCTATACTGTATTTGATAATTTGAGTTTCAGTAAAGTAAATTAATTTTACTGGTATATGAATAAAAATTGATTATTTGAACATAATGCTTTATGTGGTTGTGAAATTGAGAATAAATTATTAGCTTAATAATTCTTTCAATGCACCAGAAAGCTACAAACTGCTCAGTTTTAAAACTAAAATTTTTCAAGCTCTCTGCACCACCTACTTTTCTCCTTTCCCCTCCTACTCCAAATATTATTGACATCCCTGTATTGCCCTTGTTTTTGAAAATGTGTTCAATTTTTATCTCTTACACAATCTAGAAGGCACAATTCCTTTGATGAAACTTGCAGAAATTGTTTGATATCACCTAAAGGTTGAACACTATTGAATATCAAAAATATCTAAAAGTATTTAAAATTGATTATTGCCCTTGTTCTTTAAAGAGGCCCAGGCTTTATTTGTTTCGGACAATCATATGACAGCCTCAAACGCATGAAATCTTTTGGTTAGCTAATCAGAAATAGTCTACAGAGCTTACCTTTGAAATTTGAGCCTTCAAATCCATGTGTATCCATAATTAAAATCATAATGTCTTAAGAAATTACGAACGTCCCGCCATATTGGAAAATGGTTCGTCTTGATAATCAAAGAGTTATCCTTCCAGTCATGCAATAGCGGTCATCTATATAAATAGACTGCAAAGCATTTTCAATTGTAGACTTTGTCAACAGGACACACAATTTTCAGACTGACTGGAGACCAGCCGCGTACAGCAAGGAAAAAAATGAAAATTGAAATTTTTTGTTTGATGTATATTTCAAGGTATTTTGCGATTTTCTTAGAGCTTGAGTATTTCTGAGGACTGTTTAAATGTAACAAAGGCCCAGAAACGACCCCTAAAAATCAAGATTGGGCCCCTTAAAAACGCCTTTGATTTTTGGATTTACAATTTTGACAAAACTTGTTTATTATCACTAGAATGAACCCTATTAAAATTTATAATTATCAAAAGATATTTAATGAGTTGACAGATTTTTATGAAAGTAATTGTATCAATGAAGGTTGAATATTTCATTCCGGTGATTGTTATTGTACAGTCAAGTTTTTATTCAAATTCAATTCTGCCTGTGGGCAAGCTATCTTATATGGTTTTGTTGTAGGACCCTCATTGTGAGTTTTGCTGGGTCTGTCAGATAACATATATATTTTAAGGTTTTTACTAATGTGTTTTCAGGAGAATCTATACCAATTCGACTATTTTTAAGTGGTTATGAATTAACACCTACCATGAGGGATATCAATAAAAAGTTTTCAGTACGCTATTATTTAAATTTGGTGCTAGTAGATGAAGAAGAAAGGCGGTATTTTAAACAACAAGTAGGTTTTTATAGACCCATATAATGCTTTCCACATCAGTCACACATAAACTGTAATTAACATCTGCCAGCCCATCCATCCACATTTCTTGTAAACATATCCAAAATTAGTCAATTATTGTAGTTTTTATACGCCCACATGAAAATGTGGACGTATATTGCCATCACCCCTGTCTGTTGGTCGGTCCGTCCGTCCAACCGACCATCCGTCAACAATTACTTGTGTACACGATACAGGCCAGAGTTTTTATCCGATTTGAATGAAACTTGGTATGTGCATTCATCTTGATAATATCTCGAGACAAGTTCGAAAATGGCACGATTCCAGATGTCAGTTTATGAGTTATTGCACTTGATTAAATGAAAAAACGTTAAAATTTACTTGTGTACGCAATAGAAGCTGTAGTTTTTATCCGATTTGAATGGAACTTGGTATGTGTATTCATCTTGATAATGTCTCGGACAAGTTCGAAAATGGCATGATTCCAGATATCAGTTTATGAGTTATGGCCCTTGATTAAATGAAAAAACGTTAAAATTTCCTTGTGTACGCAATAGAAGCTGTAGTTTTCATCCAATTTGAATGAAACTCGGTATGTGTATTCATCTTCATAATATCTCGGACAAGTTCGAAAATGGCAGGATTCCAGATGTCAGTTTATGAGTAATGGCCCTTGATTACATGAAAATGTTAAAATTTACTTTTGTACACATTTAGTTTTTATCCGATTTGAATGAAACTTGATATGTGTTTTCATCTTAATAAAATCAAGTTAAAAAGTGGTGCAATTCCAGATGTCGGTTTATGAGTTATTGCCCTTGATTAAATGAAAAAACATAGAATATTCTGTTTGCTGAAGTGGGCGTATGTTACCTTGCCTGGCAAGCTATCTTCTAAATTAGTTACTTCTCGACTTTTCTGGTGACTTTTTATACGCCCACAAGAATATGTGATGAATAAAATAATAAAGCTGTATGTCACTAAACCATCTTTATATAATAACCATCTTTATATAATAAACTCAACGTTTCATGGACTAAATGTCCATTTCATCAGGAGTACATAATCACTAAATGAATTTAAAAAAAAACAAATGATTAAAATTCATTTAGTGTTTATGTACTCATGTTGACGTTGAGTTTATTATATAAAGATGGTTATAACATATAAAGATGGTTTAGTGACATACAGCTTTATTATTTTATTATACGCCCATATTATAATGTGGTCGTATATTGTCGTCACCCCTGTCCGTCCGTCCACAATTGCTTGTGAACGCAATAGAGACTACAGATTTTGTCGGATTTGAATGAAACCTGCTGTAATCATTTATATTGATGAGATCTCGGACAAATTCAAAATTGGCAATTTTTTGATGGACGGTTTTTGAGTTATTGCACTTGACTTTGTAAAAACGCATCAAAATTGGCTTGTGAACACGATAGAGACTACAGTTTTTATCGGATTTAAATAAAACTTGCTGTGATCATTTATATCGATGAGATCTCGGATAAGTTCGAAATTGACGATTATTCTATGTACGGTTTTTATACACCCACATTATAATGTGGTAGTATATTGTCGTCACCCCTGTTTATCGAAAATTCGTCAAATTCAGCTTGTGGGCGCGATACAGGCCACAATTTTTGTCAAATCTTTTCGAAACTTGGTATGTGTCTCTATCATCATATAATCTCGGTTCCTTTCGAAAACCAGCTTTCTGACTTTTACGGTTGGTGAGTTATGCCCTCTTTTTTAGCCAAACTTCGTCAAATTCAGCTTGTGGGTGCGATACAGGCCACAATTTTTTTCTGATCTTTTCGAAACTTGGTTAGGTGTCTTTGTCATCATAAAATCTCGGGTCCTTTCAAAAATCAGCTTTCTGACTTTTACGGTTGGTGAGTTATGGCCCCTTTCTTAGTGAGAATTTGTCAAATTCAGCTTGATTATGCCCTCTTTTTTAGCGAAAATTCGTCAAATTCAGCTTGTGGGCGCGATACAGGCCACAATTTTTGTCCATTCTTTTCAAAACTTGGTATGTGTCTCTATCATCATATAATCTCGGTGCCTTTCGAAAAGCAGCTTTCTGACTTTTATGGTTGGTGAGTTATGCCCTCTTTTTTAGCGAAACTTCGTCAAATTCAGCTTTTGGGTGCGATACAGGCCACAATTTTTTTCTGATCTTTTCGAATCTTGGTAGGTGTCTTTGTCATCATAAAATCTCGGTTCCTTTCGAAAATCAGCTTTCTGACTTTTACGCTTGGTGAGTTATGCCCCTTTTCTTAGTGAGAATTCGTCAAATTCAGCATGTGGGTGTGATACAGGCTACAATGTTTATCCAAACATTTTTATATGCCCACATATTATGTGGACGTATATTGCGGTTGACCCTGTCTGTCCGAACGTCCGTCCGTCCACAATTGCTTGTGGCCACAATAGAGACCACAGTTTTCATCGGATTTCAATGAAACTTGGTATGCTTGTTCATATTGATGAGATCTTGGATGGGTTCGAATTTCATGAAATTTCGATCATTGGTTCCTGGCTTTCTGACTTTTTTGCTGTTGGTGTTTTGCTCACCAATAAAAATTTGCTGCTGGTGGGCGTAAAAGCCTTGCGGGCGTCCGCATGTTATCTTATTCAATGAAATTTAATGTGATCATTTTATCGGTGAGATCTTGAACAAGTTCAATATTTACTATTTTTCGATGAACTATATTTGAGTTATTGCCCTTAGTCCAAACTCATGAAAATTAGCTAGTAAATACAATAGAGACTCGGTTTCATCTGATTTGATTCAAATTTATTATGCACATTTTTATTGAGAGAACTTGGATTAGACCTAAATAATGTTTGAGTTTCTGCCTCAGAAAATATATTTTAAAGAAGGCGTATCTTGCTAGGCACCCCTTGTTGAGTTATTGCACCTGACTTAGCCAAAACGCATCAAAATGGGCTTGTGAACACAATAGAGACTACAGTTTTCATCAGATTTGAATGAAACTTGCTCTGATCATTTATATTTATGAGATCTTGGACAAGTTCGAAATTGGCGATTTTTCGATGAATGGCTTTTGAGTTATTGCACTTGACTTAGTCAAAACACGTAAAAAATTGGCTTGTAAACTCTATAGAGATTACAGTTTTCATTGGATTTGAATGATTTTTCAATGAATGGTTATTGCCCTTGACTTAGTAAAATCAGGTACCAGTTTTTATTGCTGGTGCTATAGAAACTGCAATTTTCAATGGATTTGATAAAACTTGGTGTGAGCATTGGAATTCATAGGATGGCGGTCAATTTTGAATTTGACGACCTTTTCAAAGAATGGTTTGAGAGTTATTGACTTAGTACATTCATGTCAAAATTTTATTGTGGGTGCTATAGAAGCTACAATTTTCATTTTTTGATTTTGATAAATCTTGGTGTGAGCATTTGAATTGATAAGACAGCGGTCAAGTTTGAAGTTGATGATTTTGTAGTGAACAATTTTTGAGTTATTGTCCTTGACTTAGTAAAATCCTGTCAAAATTTTTTGTGTGTGCAATAGAGACTACAAATTTCAATGAATTTTAATATGGTTTGAGCTTTGAAATTGATAAGACAGCAATCAAGTTAAAAAATGACAATTTTTCAAACAGCTGTTCTCGAGTTATTGCCCTTGACTTGACAAAATTTTATTGTTGATGTAAACTTGTTGTGAACTTTGAAATTGATAGCGGGCAAGTTCAAATTTAACGACTTAAATGAAGGTTTGTTTGTATATATAGATGCTATTAATCAAAGGAAAGAATGATTTAACAAAGCTGATGTGTGTGCTTATGTTACAGTACCTTGCCTTGCAAGCTATCTTTCATTTTACAAAAGAAAGTGGTTTACTGATGGTGGCTGACTTCCACGTCAATTTTTTAAAATTTTAATATCATTATGGGGCAATTGTTACTAATTGCTACAAAAAATTTTTGAATGTCTTGAGAATTCTGGAAGTGAAAATTCCTAGTTTCGGGACGAATGACGCCAAAACTGGAAGTGATGTCGATATTTTGAAAACATATTTTTTTACAGTTAAAAGGAGTAAATAAGAAAGTCTGAGCAAAATTGGATTTGAAATAGAGCAGTTATTTGAGAAAAATAAAATGTTATGTTAGGATGTTATACGTGATTTCTGGTTTGACAAAAATGCTTCATTTTACATTTAATGCACAGCGAGCACTAGGCGGAAAAAAACCTAAAGAACTAGAACCTTGAACAGTATTGATGTAATGCAGTGCGTGTTCTTATAAGGTTTACAATGTCATAAAATGTTCTTAATTTCGAGTGTTAACAAAAGATTTCGTTAAGACAAATTAAGCACTATTTTAATCAAAGTGTCGAGTGTGATTTATCAGCTAAAGGAGAGAGATCTTGTGCTTGAAGAATATAAAAGAAGATTTGTCGTGTGTTAATTTGGTCACGTGTCAGTGCGCTTCAAAGTTAAAAACTGCTTTTTTCAAATGCCTCTAAAAAATAAGGATATGTGGATATATGTTTAAATAGATCTCGTCAGGGGCAGTAACTTTTGTTCAGGCTATAAAGTTACCAAAGGTCTTGGTCAGGTGATATCAGCCTTCTAAATTTAGGCACAAAAACATAGGAACCAGAAATAATAGAAATACTAATTTGAAATTGAAAAATCAGCTGTCTGAGATTTGTTAGCAATTGATTGAAGATTGCATAGACATCAAAATTACAGTTGTGTCCCTATTTTTCAATTTTCAAATCTTAAAAAACCCAATTTTGATCAAAATATCAAGTATTATACACTTTTGGAAAGAATAGATTACATGTAATAAGGACAGGAAAGCAATTTTGACGTATGTAAATGAGGTTGTGACAGTCCTCTTTAAAGATAAAAATTTTGATTTTCAAATGGCTGTAAAACTTACATTACACAACAAAAGTGAAGACATCAATGAATAGGTTTCCAAAGGGCAGGTCTCAACACAGGCCTTGAATTAAGGGCCAGCTACCGTAACCTATAAACAGGTTACAGCAAATTAGAAGGTTGTAACCTAACAGGTCACGATGCGTACTATATATTTTGGTCACGCCATCTACATAATTGATAATACCGTTTAAAAAAGAACAACTTATTCCTCGTCTCATGGCTTCCCGTCTAATTTGGGCCATGCAACCTGTACATATTTTATATTTTATTTTTACATATTTTATTGTGTTAATTCACGTCGAAGTTGAAATCTTCGTGAAAATCCATTGACTTGAATTTTTTGAGACTGACAGTCTCCTCCTCGCGACGAGATCGCTTTGTTGACTGCGGAATCTCCCGGAATAAAAAATGCCTATGCCCATCAAAAGCAAAAATATTATATCCCTGATAACGTTCAGTTTTATGAATGTTGGTTCGTGTATCTTCAGCACATTGTAACCGATATGCGAGCGAAATGATCATTTGCGTGTTAAGTCATGTCCTGCATAAGGTCACCAAAGGTCAAGGTCACGATATATGAACCTTCAAAAATTAGAAAAAAGTTAGTCATTTCATGATGGCAGCTTAAGTGTTACTTCCGGATAGGATTATATCTTTTTTTTCTTTGTCATGTTCTATCCTATCTATTGACTTTTTTTAAAAATATTTAATTTAAAAACACATATGCTTTTTCCCACCAACAATCACGCACAATTACTAAAGAACTTTTCAAATATTAAAAAGCACAATTTTGATCAAAATATCAAGTATTATACATCATTGGAAAGAATGTGTAATAATGACATGAAAGAAATTTTGACGTATGTAAATTAAGTCACGTAACAGAGCTCTTGAAAATTAAAAATTGCGATATTTCAAATGACTCTAAAATCTAAAGTAAACATCTCTTGGCAAAAGTGAATATATTTTTGAATAGATCTCGTAGATAACTTTTGTTCAAACCCCAAGGTCATCAAATGTCAAGGTCAAGAGATATGAACCTTCGAAAATTAGGCACTTACTGAAAATATAGAACCAGAAATAAAAGGAAAGCTAAATCAAAATTCAAAAATTGGCTACCTGAGATTTGTTGCAATCGATTGATGATTGCATAAAAATCAAAACTACAGTTGTCCGATTAACCCATAAGGCCACATTTTATGTTTACAAAGGTTACTCATTTCATGATGGTGGCTGACCCATTAGTTCCAAGGTCAATTTTGTTAACTCAAACAAAAATGATTGCAGCTATACTTTTTACATCACAGTGAAAATAACTTGAAATTGAATGATATTTCAAAGCAAGTACGACTAAACAAAAGAGTTAAGATTCCCTGCTATTTCGCCATTATCCAATTTATTGGAAGAAATTTCAGTCATTTCAACACTTCGAA
Source organism: Nipponacmea schrenckii (assembly GCA_030562195.1). NCBI lineage: Eukaryota > Metazoa > Mollusca > Gastropoda > Lottiidae > Nipponacmea > Nipponacmea schrenckii. The sequence continues at coordinate 31,942,060 of CM060201.1, forward strand.
AAATAATTAAAAATAGAAGGAATGGTCAGAAGCATCTGAAATTAAAAATTCTATTATGTTAGAAAGAGGACAGTTGTGAGGGGCGTTTGTCGATCAGATTCTTATTGGGGGAATCCAGAGTCAAGTGATGTCCCATAAATCATTACGTCACATGTAAACAGAGAAATTTTATGATTGGTGGGTAGGGGTGTTTTGACATGTGCTAATCCTTTGTTTTATTATTTGTTTTTATTCCAATTATGTGGTTATCGGTGCATATCGATGCCTAAAAGGTACTTAAAGATTTCCACAGCATGAAAGACAATCTTTTAACAACATGATCGTTAATTACGTAAGGTGTACATGTGTTTGCAAAATGTTGAAAAAAACTGCCATTTTTCCAAAAGCATATCTCTCAATATCTTCAAAACAAAACAAAATTTTCCAAAAAGCCAACGTTAGGTTGTAGAGATACATGTAGACTTGTGTTGTGCAAAATTTCAAACTTCTATATTAAAAAATCTAATAGATATGCTAATTTTAAGGGAATAATTGACGTTTTTTTCGTTCATCTTTTATACCCTATTTCTCAAAGTTTAGATGTCATAAAGAAACAAATTTTAGATTTTTAGATAGCTGAAAGTCCCCTCTTTCCATTGATATTTAAATATTTCAGATAGGTGGAAAAGAAGTGGTTGAAATCGTCTAATTTGTGTACATAGGTTTAGGGTTGTCAACCCCCCTTAAATAATAGCCCAACAAAGTTAAACTAATAGTAAACAACACAACTCATTGATTGATTAATAGTTATGTGGGTTCAGATTGTGATTTATACTGTGGCAAACATACTCTGCAGGTGTCTTCTACACACAATGTATTCATCAAGTAAAAACGATATATTTCAATCCACCCCAAGTCGATCCAATGGATAATATTTAGTATGAACAATCCAATTTTCAAATACGGAGAACCTTTTTTCTGATATTTCATCTGATGATATCAAAGTAAGAGCAAAAAGAAGATGAAAATAAGGATATGTATCTAACTCTAATGCCACAACAATTACATTTAACAAACCTTTGGCAAAAAAACTGACAAAGATGCGATTGTTAACAAAGGCCAATCAGAGAAAAGAGAATCAAAAACATGCTGTATTCCACTTTATCAAATGTGAACGTTGTAAATAAAACTTAATATTAATATATAATTGAATTGCTTTGTCAGTGAAAAGATAGGTCCAAAAAACTAAAAAATAATGGACACTTTTTTTCAAAATAATGGACACTTTTTTCAAAATAATGGACATTTAGTGAACAATTTCCGTGAAATAGTGGACAGTTAGTGAGTAGTTCAAACAACACTCATACATTCTACTAGAGAATGGATAAATACAACAAAGGATGATATCATAGCTGTTATTTAAATACAAATATCAGACAAAGGATGAGTGTATTCTAACCGCTATTATTCCTTTAAACAGATCTTTTTATAGGAAAAATTCTCCATTTGCAAATGGCAATAAAACCAGAAGTATACATCTCACAATAAAGCTTTATATTTCATTGAATAGATCATCTTGTAACCTATCACATTTGTACAGTGTCGTAGCCCCTGTCTGTCTGTCAGGTCAGTCTGTCGGTCCATCAACATTTGTTGTAGACACTATAGGAGCTACAATTCTCGATAGATTTTAATGAAACTTGGAATGAGCATTAGAATTGATAAAACGGCAGTCAAGTTCAATTTTGAAGATTTTTAGATGAACAGTTTTTTAGGTATTGCTTCTGTCTGTATAATTGTTGTAAACAAAATAGAAGCTACAATTTTCAATGGATTTTAATAAAACTGTGTGTGAGCATTGGAATTGATAAGACAAAGGTCAAGTTCGAATTTTACGATTTTTCGACGAGTGGTTTTTGAGTTATTGCCTGTGACTTATTAAAATCTCGTCAAAATTTTATTGTGGGTGCAATAGAAGCTAAAATTTTTCGATGGATTTTGATGAAACTTGGTGTGAGCATTGGAATTTATAAGTTTATGGTCAAGTTCGATGTAATTGCCCTTGACTAAGTAAAATTGCGTCAAAAGTCTATAGTGGTTGCAATAAGAAGCTTTAATTTACAATGGATTTAAATGAAACTTAGTGTAAGCATTAGAATTGATAAGTCGGTAGTCAAGTTTGAATTTTTAACAGTTTTTTTAGTTATTGCCCTTGACTTAGTAAAGTTGCATGAATATTGTATTTGTGGGTGCAATATTTAATAGATTTCGATGAAACTTGGTATGAGTATTGGAATAGATATTCAAAATCAGTTTCTATATATATTTCGGCATTTGGTTGTAGATTCTTTATACACCAAAATAACACAGATTGGATAATCTCTTGAGACCCCATTTCGATTTTTTTAAAAACAGGCACAGTTACTATAGAAGAAATAACAAAATTTTAGAATTTTAAAAAGCACAATTTTAATTAAAAGACCAAGTGTTATGTAATAATGGAAAGATAATATTAAGAGTAAAAAAAAAAATTCTGTCTAAATAGAGCTTTTTATACGCCCACACATAAATGTGGGCGTATATTGTAGTCACCCCTGTCTGTCTGTCTGTCTGTCTGTCTGTCTGCCTGTCCACAATTGTTGTGAACATGATAGAGACCACATTTCTTGATGGATTTTGATCAAATTTGGTGAGTGTGTTTGTTATAACCCAAGGAAGAAGCCTATTGAAAATCAGACCAATCGAAAAATATTCAATGAGTTATTGCCCTTGTTTTTGAAAAATTTTTGTGAACACGATTTCTTGATGGATTTTGATGAAATTTGGTGTGATTGCTTGTTATTACTTAAGGATGAAGCCTATTGAAAATCAGACAAATCGAAAAATAGATTGATGAGTTATTGCCCTTGTTCTTGAAAACACATTCATTTTGCGTTCAAAAATGTGTTGTGGACATGATAGAGAGATGGTTTCTGGATATATTTTGACCAATTTCGGTGTGTCTGTTTGTAATCATCCAAGGATGAAGCCTTCTGTCCGTCTGTCTGTCTGTCTGTACGTCTGCCTGTCCATCTGCCTGTCCACAATTGTTTTGAACACGATAGAGACAACATTTCTTGATGAATTTTAATGAAACTTGGAATGAGTCTTTGTAATGATCCAAGGATGATGCCTATCGAAAATGAAACCAATCAAAAAATATTTACTATGAGTTATTGCCCTTGTCCTAAAATTCCTTGTGAACACGATAGGGAGCCGGGTTCTTGATAGAATTTGATGAAACTTGGTGTGAGTGTTTGTTATAACTCGAGGATAGACCCTATTGAAAATCAGACTAATCAAAAAATATTTATTGAGTAATTGCCCTTGTTCTTTAAAATGTGTTCACTTTATCAGCCTCTGATTCTTTGTAGACTTGATAGAGATCTGGTTTCTTGATAGATTTTGACAAAGCATGATTTGAGCCTTTTACATTTAAAATATTGTATTTACTTTTACCCCTTGTCCACGGCCCGAATAACTAAGGTTGCCAATGGTGGGCGTATTACGATGGGCCATCGCTATTTTTAAAGTTTAATTTTGTGATTTTCAATAGGCTGAAAAACTGGAAGTGAACATCGGACAATCAAGGACAATAGTTTTTGTTAAGTCAAAGGTCAAGGTCGAAAAATATGAGCCTTGAAAGTTTTGACAATTACTTAAAAATTTCAACTGGAAATAATTGAAAAGCTTAATCGAAATTAAAAAATTCCTCCGCATACTTTTTTCGAGAAAATTTAAAATTATGCAAATTAGATTTACCCTTGAGGCTGATGTTCTTTCCACTTCGGATTTTTTTTATTCTAACATATAGTAAGACAACATTTTTCAAAAACTTCAATATTCTGGAAGTGCAAAATTCAACTTAAAAAGCGAATAACAGTCAAAACCGGAAGTGATATCAAAATTTTGTCGCAAAAAAAGGTGTGCATTATTTATGGGTAAATGAATTTTCCTCAATTTTGCGGGGCACTATTTTTGGAAAAATACAGTAAGGACATTTCTGCTAGAGCGTACTCACAGCATTTTACTTTAGAGTACAATATTCAGGCAAAGGAAAACCAGCGTAGACCGAAATAGACAGTGAATCCTGAAGAAATGAAAACTGATCATTAAATGAATGTTTTTTTTTCAGGAAATAACAATATTTCGAAGATCCGACAAAAACAGAAAAACATACCAAGCTACTGCTCATCATAATGCAACAAGAGATAGAAAACCAGAGGAGAATTCTGTTGAGGAAGAAAAATGAATTCGTAAAATTTTGTGACAATATAATATGAGCATGAATAATGTGAGAATTACTATTATTGTGATACAAGTGTGAATTAAAGAAATAGATGAGAGTAACTGTTAAATAATACTATATGTAGATATACCATCATGTACATATACTGATATATGTACGCCCAAGATAAAAAAAAAATAAATATCCTGTCATAATCCTTATTATGCTAGTCTTTTATTTTCATAATGGAGTCTATAGAGTTCTCTTTTTTTACGCCCACATGAAATGGGGGCGTATATTGTCGTCACCCACGTCCATCCGTCCGTCAACAATTGTTTTTAAACACTCTACAAGGTTCAATTCTTGACGGATTTAGATGAAACTTGATATGATGAAACTTGATGTGAGTGTTTTGGATCACTCAAGGATGAACCCTATTGAAAATCAGCGAAATCAGAAAAAATTTAGTATGAGTTTTTGCCCTTGTTCTTGAATGGCTCGTAAACACTCTACAATGTGCAATTCTTGCCTGATTTTGATGAAACTTGGTGTGAGAGTATGTTATAATATTGAAAATCAGCTAAAATGAAAAACATTTAATATGAGTTATTGCTCTTGTTCTTGAAAACGTGTTCAATTTTAGCTTGTAAACACTCTTGAGACAACAATTCTTAATGGATTTTGACGAAACTTGGTTTGAGTATTTGTTATCACACAAGGATGAACCCTATTGAAAACAAGAAATATCACATAATATTTAATATTTATTATTGCCCTTGTTCTTTAAAACGCGTTTGGTTTTTGGCTTGTGTTACCAAGGCACAATTCCTTACGGATTTTGTTGAAATTGTTTGTTATCAGACAAGAGTGAATCCTTTTAACAGTCAAAAATACTGAAAAAATATAATGAGTTATTGCCTTGTTATTAGGTATAATTCTTGACAGATTTTAAAGAAACTTAGTAATATTGTACATTTATCACCCTAGAAACGAAATTTATGTTTATTTTATTTTTTATTCAAAATCAATTCTGCCAGTGGGCGTATATAACCTTGCCTGGCAAGCTATCTTTTAAAATTAATGTTCATACAATCACAGTTTTATATATGAACACATTAAGAATATGGTTTAATTCTGATGTTACCTTTAACTATCATTTATGAAATGAAGCATTGAAGCAGATGTATCTATTTGATAAAAAATATATTTTTAGTTACAACTTTGACATTGACCAAATTTTGAGAAAAATTTGAATGTATAATATTGTTTGTTGCTTATTTGACAACAGTTAAGGTTATTTTTAAAACCTAGGCACTAATTACTCATCATCCTGTAGAATCGACTAATTTTATAAAATTTAGCATGCATGAATATATATCAATACAAAAAAAAGAAATTTTGGGCAGTTAATGATGATATCAAAATTTAAATTTTAGAAAGGATTGAGAATAAAAACCTAGGATACAGCTAATTTAAATCCTTTAATTGCCTTATAATTTCTTGTAGTAAAGTCCTAAAAAATGCTCCAATTGTTTCTTCTATAAGTAATCTTTGATCTAGTGGCTGCTTTAATTAATAAGTTAGTTTAATAGGGTTAAATAAGAACATCCAATTAAAAAGGGTCTTTCAACAACATTCTGTGAATTGTTCACTTTCAGTGGACTCAATAAACTAGATCACAGATTTTTGGAATACACTGCTCTTGTTACATCATCCCAATATTAGGGGAAAGAAATTTTTTGGCTGGAGGTGTCATCAAACAAATAAATGTTCAAGCGGCACCTTAAAAAATACAGACTGATAGTTTGATCTAATTTTGATTAGATTGTCCGTGATAGAACTACAACAAACAATATTTAGATCAACAATAAGATATGTTGTAAAAAATATTTTGATATAGTTTTGGCTTGTTGACTTAAGTAGGCCAATTGAAGTAAAAGAATATGTGGAAGTATATTGTCATCGCCCTCAGTCTGTCGGTCCATCAATGTTTGTTGTAGACACTATAGAAGCTTTAATTTTAAATGGATTTTAATGAAACTTGGTTTCAGCATTGGAATTAATAAGACCGCGGTCAAGTTGGAATTTGACAATTTTTTGATGAACACTTTATGAGTAAATGCCCTTGACTAAGTAAAATTGATGAACTTTTATCGCGGGTGCAATAGAGGCTACAATTTTCAATGCATTTTGATGAAACTTGGTGTGAGCATTCAAATTAATAAACCAGTGGTCAAGTTTGTATTTGACAATTTTTCTATGAACAGTTTACTAGTAATTGCCCTTGACTAAGTAAGATTTTGTGTAAAAATTTTATTGTAGGTGCAATAGAAGCTACAATTTTCAATGGATTTTGATGAAATATTGTGTGAGCATTGGAATGATTAGACAGCGGTCAAGTTCGAATTTGACGTTTTTCTGATGAATGTTTTTTTAGTTATTGCCCTTGACTTAGTAAAATTCCTTCAAAATTTTATTGTGAGTGCAATAGAGACTACAAATTTCAATGGATTTCGATGAAACATGGTTTGAGTATTGAAATTGATAAGACGGCAGTCTAGTTCGAATTTGACAATTTTTAATTAAACAGTTTTGAGTTAGTGCCCTTGACTTAGTAAAATTGCATCAAAATTCTATTTATTATTTTGCGCTAAATTTTAGCTTGCCCTGTGAAGCAATGACGCTTAGTGTCAATTTCACATAAAACAGTGAATTTGTATTAATAAAAGTCTGTCTGTTCACAATTGTTCCGGACACAATAGAGACTGGTTCCTTAATGGATTTTGACGAAATTTGGTGTATCTCGGTAATCACCCAAGGATGAACCCTATTAAATGTTGGACCAATCAAAAAATATTTTCTATGAGTTATTGCCCTTGTTTTTAAAAACGCGGCTGCCCTTTTTGTTGAATTCTTTTTGGACATGATAGAAAGCTGGTTTGTTGGATTTTGATGAAATTTGGTGTGAGTGTTTGTAATCACCCAAGGATGAACCCTATTATAAATCAGACCAATCTAAAATATTGCTATGAGTTATTGCCCTTGTTCTTGAATTCTTTGTGGACACAGGAGCTTGTTTCTCGATGCATTTTGAAGTTCTCAGTAGTGAGGGGTATAACCCAAAGATGAACCCTTTATATAAAAATATGTAATATGGACACAATAGAGAGCTGGGTATCGTTCCACGAAAAATTGTAAGTGTTGTAAGTCAGTCGTAAATGTAAAAATAAAGATTAAGCTGTTCCACAAAAATCGGAACTTACATTTATGATTAAAAACAGTCGTAACTTTACGAGAGGTCAAGGTCAAGAGTATTTTTATTTACTTACAATTGATTTCAGACAAGTGTAAAACATAAAGTTACGACAGCTTCATGGAACTCACATAATCATAATCTCCTGACATTCGTAAGTTCATGTCTTAATTGTAAACTTACGATTTTTTTGCAACGATACCAAGGTTTCTGGATGGATTTTGATGAAATTTGGTGTCAGTGTTTGTAAACACTCAAGGATAACACTCTTTAAAATCAAACCAATTGAAAATTATTTACTATGAGTTATTGACCTTGTTCTTGAATTCTTTGTGGACAAGATACATAGTTGGTTTCTTGATGGATTTTACAAAACTTGGTGTAAGTCTTTTTAATCACCCAAGGATGAACCCTTTTGTAAATAAGACCAATCCAAATATAATTAATAGGAGTTATTGCCCTTCTTCTTGAAAATGTGTCTGCCCTTGTTCTTGTATTCTTTGTGGACACGATAGAGAGCTTGTTTCTTGATGGAAATTTATTGTGAGTGTTCCTAATCATCCAAGAATGAACTTTAATTAAAAACAGGAAAATCTTTCATTTACTGATAACTCCTGTCAACCTATAATATTATAAATGTGGCCATCTCTATTTTTGACAATTTTCAGGAAACATTACAAAGCAAATAGTTTCAAAGAAGAGAAAAAAAAATTGATAAATAGAAGAAATGTATGGCTAAAGAATTCATGCTGGTTTATAGTTACCATTATATAAATAGTCTTAATTTTAACAAAGCTCAATTGGTGATATAATGCTTATGACAATAATTTAAAGTGATAATAGGTCTTAAAATGATAATAAAATTTGAAAATTTTAAACTTGGCCAATGAGATGCTCTTCATCAGTAAATATACCTGCTAATATAAATAACATAACAAAATAAAAAAATATCCAAAAATTAAGACACCAGTTAATTTCACTGATGGATATTTACCATTCTTAAGAACTAAAATTTAATGTTCATACTAAGAAGCAGTATCCCTTTAAGTAAACATAGAGGCAAGAGTTATGGACTGAAACCTTTCATCCTTAGATTGTATCAAAGAAACATAGTTGGCATTTTTGGCAATATTGTGACTAACATTCCTAAATATAATATTGCCTATAAAAAATCTGCAAAGGGGTTCAAAATGTTTATGTCTCTTCTACTTTTTTCATCTTGGTATTTTGCCTGTCAAATTATTCTTACTTTAAATGTAATCATTTGTGCACCAGGGAACTTTGGTGAATTACCCATTCTCCCATTTCTGTAACCTTATGTGTGTTAGCTTGAAGACTTATACAGAAATAAAATTAATAGATAACTAACTCATTGTGCATTAATAGAATGTTCTTCATTTAAAACCATTAGGCCTATGCCATAGGCCCAGATCCTAAGTTTTAGTTTAGTACAAACAGCACATTTAACAGAATTAAAACCTGATCTTAATGCGTCTGGATACTTAAGACTGTAATATACTGTTATCACTCTTAATTGTAATTTACTCTATTTAAAACACCCATAGGTATCATCATAAATCTAATATACTCAGATTAATCATTGTACTGACAAGTGTAAACAGTTGTTTATGTCATACATGTATGTATATGTATATTAATATGAACATAATTGTAGAAAATAATGAATACCATTTGTATATTAAAAGTTTTTGTTTTCTATATATGTATATTGTTAATTATTGTATACATTTTGTTTTCATTTTAAGGAATTTTAATTAGAATCACTAATTATATTATGTATCACCATTATTTTAGAACATTTGGTACTTCATGACATATGTACATATGACCAAATAGCACTAAATGAAACTGTTCTATTTTGGTTTCTTGATTTTATTCTTTAAAACTTAAAGATGGGTTCCCTTATTAATTAGAGCCAAAGTAAGCTTACTAATTGATTAATTGGGGTTTCTAATGAATAATCCATGTATTCTCAAGTTCAAAAGGCCTATGTGGACGTAGAAATGCTTGAGGAATCCATTTGACTCTAATCTGCTTTGAAACGCTAAATTTAGACTCCATGTTTGATCACGTGACCAAATGACGTCATTATCATTACCTAAACATATTCAAAAAGAGATATAGTTAGTTAAAACTTATTTAAAGTAATTCAAAATGTTTTTACAAAATGATATGTAAATATATTATTGCCTTTTGCTACAGATAATTAATTGAAAATGCGTGCAAAAAAGAGATATAGTTAGTTAAAACTTATTTAAAGTAATTCAAAATGTTTTTACAAAATGATATGTAAATATATTATTGCCTTTTGCTACAGATAATTAATTGAAAATGCGTGCATACTTAACAACAACAGCGTCCAGAATTGACAGACTGGATGACTAAAAAATGAACGACATTTGAGACTTGACGTACATACCTATGGCAGTACCCTGTCATAATTAGCCTAATTACGAGTTAATTTTTATACGCCCACATGGAAATGTGGACGTATATTGCCGTCGCCCCTGTCCGTCCGTCCGTCCGTCCACATTTGTTGTATCCACGATAGAGGCTACAGTTTTTATCCGATCTTAATGAAACTTGGTATACATGTATATATTGATGATATCTCGGTCAAGTTCGAAAATGGAAATTATCGCATGAACGGTTTTTGAGTTATTGCACTTGACTTAGTAAAAATGCGTCAAATTTGGTTTGTATCCACAATAGAGGCTACAATTTTTATCCGATATTAATGAAACTTGGTTTACATGTATATATTGATGATATCTCGGTCAAGTTTGAAAATGGAAATTATCGCATGAACGGTTTTTGAGTTATTGCCCTTGACTTAGTAAAAACGCGTCAAATTTGGGTTGTATCCACAATAGAGGCTACAGCTTTTATCCGATCTTAATGAAACTTGGTATACATGTATATATTTATGATATCTCGGTCAAGTTTGAAAATGGAAATTATCGCATGAACGGTTTTTTAGTTATTGCCCTTGACTTAGTAAAAGCGCGTTAAATTTGGGTTGTCTCAACAATAGAGGGTACAGTTTTCATCCGATCTTAATGAAACTTGGTATTCATGTATATATTGATGATATCTCGGTCAAGTTCGAAAATAGAAATAATCGCATGAGCGGTTTTTTAGTTATTGCCCTTGACATAGTAAAAACGCGTCAAATTTGGGTTGTATCCACAATACAGGCTACAGTTTTTATCCGATCTTAATGAAACTTGGTATACATGTATATATTGATTATATCTCGGTCAAGTTTGAAAATAGAAATAATCGCATGAGCGGTTTTTGAGTTATTGCCCTTGACTTAGTAAAAACATGTCAAATTTGGGTTGTATCCACAATAGAGCTACAGTTTTTATCCGATCTTAATGAAACTTGGTATACATGTATATATTAAGGATATCTCGGTCAAGTTCGAAAATGGAAATTATCGCAGGAACGGTTTTTGAGTTATTGCCCTTGACTTAGTAAAAACGCGTCAAATTCGGGTTGTATCCAAAATTGAAGCTAAAGTTTTTATCCGATCTTAATGAAACTTGGTATACCTGTATATATTGATGATATAAGTTTGAAAATGGAAATTATCGCATAAACGGTTTTTGAGTTATTGCCCTTGACTTAGAAAAATCTTGTCAAAATTTTAGTTTCGATGCAATAAATCCTCCAATTTTCAGAGGATGTTGATGAAACTTGGTGTGAGCATTGGAATTGATTAGGCCTCAGTCAAGTTTGAATTTGACAGTTTTACAATGAATTGTTTTAAGTTATTGCCCTTGACTTAGTAAAATTGCGTCAAAATTCTATTGTGGTTGCAATAAGAAGCTTTAATTTTCAAAGGATTTTGATGGAACTTGGTGTAAGCATCAGAATTGATAAGACATTAGTCAAGTTTGAATATCTGACTTTTTTTAACAAATGGTTTTTGGGTTATTGACCTTGACTTAGTAAAATTATACTAACACTCACACCAAGTTTCATCTGTTGTTTCTTCAGACCACTGGAAAACTGATGGAACAGATACAGGTTTTCCTGACATCTCAAAGGAATTGTTCCTGAAAAAAGAATAAATAATCATAAGGTCATGATTTGTAGAAATAAAGTATAAACTTACATGCAGTTCCTTTCCAGCAGCAGTATTTTTCAATTCACAAAAACACACTAGCTAGTATTCAAAAAAGAAATAAAAGAAAACTGTTGTCATGGAAGCAAATATGAGATTGGATGCACTCAAAGACTTTCACAACAGCCTAATTGCTGTGTTTTTTTTTTTTTCAGTTTAGCCTCTGGTAACAGTTAATGAGGTCAGTTGACCAAATGCCTATTTTGTAAAATTGAATGTTTAAAAAAATGTGTAAAATACAAAAAACTTTTAACTCACCTAAATATGTTAACCTGTGTTTTTAACTATGGCCTTTGCCCACAAGACTGGCATGAGTTACCTGAAAAAAAGAAATGAAACAAGCAGAACAGAACAAAAATAATTTTAGGAAAAAAAAATCAACATCAGGGCTTCATTATTAGCATCCAAATTTTTTCATATTCTTTTTAAAAATGTTCATCAGAATAGATTACATGTACAAGAAAGATAAGTATAATATATACCGAATTATAGGCATAATAATGGATTATTTTAAAAAATGAAACGCACTTTCATAATGTAAACTGATAATCTTAAAATGCATTTCAATCTTCAACACATCTATCTTCAACACATCTTAATTCTTAGTATGTCTATATATTCATATGATGAATGAATGAAAATTTCAAACACACTTCCTTAAAAGAAATGTCCAGTAAAAATAAACCCACTTATTAGAATTAAAATTATCAGTAATATCATAGGCCTCATAAATTAATTTGTAGATTAATAATAAGACAATATGAAGAGGCTTAGTCAGTAAAACATTGCTGTCAGTGATCAGACAGTTGCCACAAAACACTACTCATTTCATCCATGGTTTTCAAAGAATATAGACATACTAATACAATGACAACTATTTCAAAATTACAAAAGGAAACTTATCTAATAAAGCAAACACTTGTTGGAGGACGTAAATTCCACTCCTTTCCATTCCTTGCACTTCTTGCAGACGACACTGGACGAAGTGGGCCACAGTGTATCTCCTTTCAAAGATTTCCGCCTGCTTACGGCCACAATTCACTGTTTCCGACGAATATTTTCAGTGGGAAACAAAAATCCTCCCCTCTTCGAACATCCCGGACCACAATAACAAGTTACAGGCATGATTCACGATCGCGTATTAGTGGAAGTATGGCTGTCAGTAAGCGTGATGTCGACTTCCGGGACCCTAGTCGGTGGCGCCATCTTCAGGGGCAGATAATTTGAGTTTGGTTCCCCATTATAGGGAGGCCTATAGTTAATTGGAAAAGTACTCTGCCAAATCTAATTTATGTTTGTCTTCATGGTATAGTTTCTGAAGGAATGACCTGGAATGTTAAAATGTGGAACCAATCTAGGTGCTTTACCATCTTTCTTTAATTTAATGTTTGAACGATGTTTTTTAAAGCTGAACTCCTGTTATAAAAATAAATTAAATAATTAATAAAAAAAAAGATCTTATCCGCCATACTTGTTTCAAACTTAAAACAAGTATGGCGTCTGACTCTCCCATCAAAACCTAAAATTAGATAAGATTTTTTTTTATTTATTATTTAATTTATTTTTATAACGGTAGTTCAGCTTTAAGTCTTACACTAAATGAAGTAACAGTTTGCCCTACATATTGAATTCCATTCCGAACATGTTAAACAATAAATCACAAATCATTTTGTATTAAGCCCTCCCTGAGGAAGCTCTATTGTATTAGAGGGAAATGCTGGAGTGTTTTTCAATTTGGATTTGACTCACTTTGTATCCTGTCATTAGAATCCAGCTTATTAATTTAAACTGTGATCACCATCTTCTTCATGATTGGTTTGGATGTTCAACCATTATTATTAGTTTTATGGTGCACATGAAAAGGGGGGCGCATATTGTCAACCATGTCTGTCTGTCCATCGGTTCGTCCGTCTGTCCACAAGCATTAGAAGGCGCAATTCTTGACTGATTTTCATTATACTCCCACATGAAATGGAAAATCGAAAAATATTTATTATCAGTTATTGCCCTTGTTTTTGAAATATTAACTAGAAGGCACAATGCCTTACAGATATTGACAAAACTTGCTGAAATTGTTAATTATCACTCAAGGATGAACCCTGTTGAAACATAATATTTGATTGCCATTGTTCTTTAAACGATTTCGATCTTTGGCTCATAAAAACTCTGCAAGTCACATTTCTAGACTGATTTTCACAGAACTTTGCATTAATATTTGTAATCACCCATGGATGAACCCTATTGAAAATCAGATAAATCTTAAATTATTTCATATCAGTTATTACGTATTTCGACTTTTGCGAAAACGTATTGTAATCGCTCGGATTATTTTTTTTTTTTTTTTTTTTTTTTTTTTTTGCGATTCTCGGATGAGTTTGCAGACAAACTGGTAAAAGGTACAGAAATTCTAAATCTACATTTGATCTTAGAATAATTTCAATTATCAAATAAAACAAAACCGGAAGTTCTATCTCTGACCAGAAATGATAACCGGAAGTTGAGTTTTTTTTGGCTTCAGCGAGTTTATTTTCAGTTCGATTTCGACCGGATTTTCAGATTTGAAAACTTCAATGTATTTGTAAACTAACAATTATAGGTTTTATGCAATTCGGTTAAATCTTTTACCCACGATTTGCAATTCAATATTCAAGGGTCATCGGCAAAAATTTCAGACCGTGATTTCTCGTTTAATATAGATTGTAAAATTTTGAAACTTTAGCAGTGGATAGGCGATAAGATTATGAATTTTGAAAAAAAATTGACTTCCGGTTTTGCCTCAAATGACGTAATTACGTAACTTCCGGTCTATAACAGCTAGGTGAAAAGTGAAAACTGTTTTATAAATAACTTGTCAATAGTGATCGATTTGACCTAAATAATTAGGTCAAGCTTCCATATCGGCCATTTCGATGAAATTTAGCACATAGATACATTGGATCATTATCTACCTTTTCTTGGAGACCGATTTTTTTAAATTTCGTATTTTTTTTCGAATTATTCAAATTTCGCCTTTTTCAAAATTAGGTCACTTTAACGGCTACGGAAGGTGTGACCCACTTAATCTATGACCTTGAAAATTAGGTCAAATAATATTCAATATATTGTCTACTAGTAGATATTTTTTTTATTTGGCTTACTTAAAAAATTCATAGAGATAAGTGTACTTAAATACAGCAAAAATTGATAATTTTCATATTTTCGCCATTTTTAACCGTTACGGAAGGTGTGACCTAAATATTTTATGATATTTAATATATTGTCTACATTTAGGTCATTGCAAATTTAGCCTACATAATATTTTAAGGCTCTCGAAATACGTTCATAATTGTAAGCAATTCTAGTTGCCTTTGTTTTTGAACAACACTCTTCAAGGCACAGTGATTTACAGATTCCGACAAAACTTGCTGAAATTTTTTAATTATCATTCAAGGACGAACCCCATTGAAAACAAGAAATATCACCAAATATTTAAAGGGATAATAGGCGTTAGAACGAACATAAAAATTTAAGTTCACTCAAATTTGGACAATAACAGTACATATCCATCAGTGGACTTACCTGGTGTCATACCTATACATCAAAATCCCTCTAAAATCCGATAAATCCCCAAAAAAGAGTAGTTAATCATTAAACGCTTGAGCCATCCATCAAGCGATTTTCAAATGGTGTAAATATAAAGGGAAGTAACTCTAACATGTGGGTTTTCACGCGTCCTTGACCCCTACTGTTGAATTGCACTAAGATGTTTTAGCGTTGATTTACCAGACGCTTTTATTCTCAAACTGAATGGAATCGTTGCTGGCTCACTTTTTTTTTAAATTCCGAATATATTTGGGTTTTTTAAGATTTGGTAAAGTGTGGGATACATACTTATTTAACTAATAGTCAATATTAAACACAAATATAAGCCGTAGGACGAGTGTATTCTAACGCCTATTATCCCTTTAATATGAATTATTGCCCATGTTCTTTAAAATGCATTCGGTTTTTGGCTTGTTAACACTTTTCAAGGCACAATTCCTCACGGATTTTGTTGAAATTGTTTGTTATCACCCAAGAGTGAACCCTTTTAATAATCAAAAATACTGCAAAATATAGGTTTAATTCTTGACAGATTTTAATTAAACTAAGGAATATTGTACATTTATCACACTAGAAAAGGGTATATTATTGAAGGTTGAATATTTCATTTTTTATTTATAATCAATGCTGCCAGTGGGCGTATATTACCTTGCCTGGCAAGCTATCTTTGATATGGTTATAGACGAGTAGAACCAAATTTTGCGGGGTGGGCTGTTCATTCCTTCATCACATCACAAACTATGACAAATATTATTCGAAAGTATTTGACAGTAGTATAAGTACATGCAGATTGACGGCACCCAATGCGCATGCGCTAGATTTACAGCAGGGTATATTCATTTAGTAGATTTATAACACCTCTAGGTGTATAAGTAGTTAATATCCCTTTAACATATCTATTTCCTTTGCATTGGGTGCCATAGGTCTGAATGTACTACGAAGTAATTTATAAATCTACTACTTTTAATTAACTTTCAATAAAACGTGCAGTCTATGCGCATGGGGGAGATTTGCAGCAGGGTATGCTTATTAACAAGATTTGCCTTGGGATTGACTGGCGTAAATCTAAATGTAAGCAATTAGATTTACAGCACCTCTAACATCTACCTTGGGATTGACTGGCGTAATAATGTAAGCATTTCGTAAAATCTATTACTAAAAAAAATGTCGTGAGACATTCAAAAATCTCTAAGGAAACTTCCTGGTTTCCCGTGGGCTAAATATAAAGGCAAAAAACATCTGCCATGTCATAATTACACTGGCCCCGGAACTAGGTTAGATTTACGACTGGATGAAAATGATAATCCGAAACCAGGAGAAGAACCAGTTAACAGAGTAGATGCTGTTACACTTAAACACGACAAACTATACAGAAATGAAGACTTACTATTTCGACACGAAATATAGAGGGGGCTATGGTTCAGAGACTCTCCAAGAAGCATTGAAGGCGGTGGAAGCGGGTATTCCTTTTAAAAGGGCAAGTCGTCAGTTTGGTGTGACTCGAAGGGTTATCCGGCGGCATCGTGATAAAGAAGTAGCCAATCCTGGAATAATTTCTATAGGTCCGAAAAACGGAAGAGGTCACGAAAAACTGAACGTTCAACTATTATATATATAATAATCTGTTCATTAAAATGTTATACATTGTGTCTTCTAGATGGTTAGAGTATATAAGAGGGTGTCGAATAGAGGGGGCTATGGTTCAGAGACTCTCCAAGAAGCATTGAAGGCGGTGGAAGCGGGTATTCCTTTTAAAAGGGCAAGTCGTCAGTTTGGTGTGACTCGAAGGGTTATCCGGCGGCATCTTGATAAAGAAGTAGCCAATCCTGGAATAATTTCTATAGGTCCGAAAAACGGAAGAGGTCACGAAAAACTGAACGTTCAACTATTATAACGAGTTCTCCGTACAAAACATTAGATGAGGAAAAAATGAAATAAACAAAGCCTAAAGGTTCGTCAAAGACGAATTCTGCTTAGGGTAAAGGTCCATCAAAGTCTTCTAAAAAACGACGAAAAGTCTCCGTATCTGACAGTGATGATGAAGTGTGGCCATGTTTCATATGTGGTTAGCCATTTGCGAATTCCAAATATAGAGAAACGTGTTACAATGTAGTCAATGTCAAAAGTGGGCCCATGAAGCTTGCACTCCGGGATCGGTTTTCTTCCTTTGTCCAAATTGTGAAAGTGACGTATCGGATTAATGGGCTATAGTTGTAGGCCTAGACTAGCATGTTTTGTTAAATTGATGGAATTACAAATGTTTGAATAAATTATTGTTAGATTGCTAGTTTACAAAGATTTGGGGCAAGACGCCCACTCATGGGCCTATTGCCCTACGCAAGTGGGCGTTTTGCCTCAGGGGTAAGGTAAAACGCCCACTTTGGAAAAATATTTTGGAGTGTGATTGAGGTCTCAATTAAGTCAATATCTAATATTTAGTATTACATAAAGATGTAGTGAGGTAACATCTATTTGCATTCCAATTTTCGCATACTCTTCCCTATTCATAAAGTTGTGACGCAATTTTCCCCTTAAGGGGTGCGTTTTGCCCCACCCTACCCTATCAAATGGACAGGTCTATGTTCCGGCGATCAAGTACATGACCACAAAATAAATATACAATACTCCACGTATTATCATTACTTATAGAACAAATTAGTTTAAATGATACAATATTAAATATTGATTCAACACAATTAGTATTAGATTAAGAAACAACAGTTTTTATGGATATAGACTTCTATTTATTATTGAACACAACGTTTCATTACACATACAGGTAACGTTATCAAGTGATTATTAACCAAACAATTCAGACCATATATATATCATGTAACAACTTAACAACTCAAAAGATACAAAATAAACAAACAATATACCGGTTAATTATATAACAACTCAAAATTATAAACTACATTTAATGTAAACAGGTTAAACAGATAATCTTATAAAATCAACTCCCAGTTAATTAGGCTAATCTTACATCTATATTAAGTTAATGTACACAACATAATCATAGAAGGTTATGATATTAAACAAGACAATAAATACATTATATTGATGAATAATTACGTGATATTCAATTTATATTTCCCAGCAGTTACTAAAAAAGTGCCCAATATCCCTATTTAATGCTGGCTTGTGTCTTTTGATTTCTAGTGCCTCTCGTATTGATCTTGACTTCCATTTGGTTAAATTGGTAAAATAGAAATCAAAAGACACAAGCCAGCATTAAATAGGGATATTGGGCACTTTTTAGTAACTGCTGGGAAATATAAATTGAATATCACGTAATTATTCATCAATATAATGTATTTATTGTCTTGTTTAATATCATAACCTTCTATGATTATGTTGTGTACATTAACTTAATATAGATGTAAGATTAGCCTAATTAACTGGGAGTTGATTTTATAAGATTATCTGTTTAACCTGTTTACATTAAATGTAGTTTATAGTAAATTTTGAGTTGTTATATAATTAACCGGTATATTGTTTGTTTATTTTGTATCTTTTGAGTTGTTAAGTTGTTACATGATATATATATGGTCTGAATTGTTTGGTTAATAATCACTTGATAACGTTACCTGTATGTGTAATGAAACGTTGTGTTCAATAATAAATAGAAGTCTATATCCATAAAAACTGTTGTTTCTTAATGTGCTGTGATACTTCTAAATGTCTTACAAGGATTACAAGGATTAGTATTAGATTATCATTACTTTTAGATTATAGAATATGGAAAAACATAACTCCATCGAACCACAAATTTTCGGCCCCATGGCCTTTATCAAGTGGAAATAGAACTACTTGAAACAAAAACAGTCAGAATAAAAGAAAATTTTTCCACATTAAATTAAATTGTTCCACAAATTCTGAGTTCTAATTGGTCGAAATACATGGGGTTTAATAGCAATTTGACATCATGTCTTTGCAATTTGGCGTATTAATTTCAGCGAACTAGTCACAAATCTTGTTAATGTTAATGTCTTCTTTTTCATTCGATAGCGCACGTGCAGTTTGTTGTTATGTGCGTCATACTGCACCTAACGTCATAAAAACCGAATAGCCCATGTCTAAATTATCCATAAAAATAGAGTCCGGGACCAAAATCATCACAATTTGTGGTACAATTCCGATAAACGACTTTCTGTTTTAGATTTAGAGGGGGTTTATTCGATATTTAACCATGCTTGAATATACCATTAGAGACCCTCGACCGCAAGCGTTCTCGGGATCTAATGATTCAAGCATGGTTAAATATCGAATAAACCCCCTCTAAATCTAAAACAGAAAGTGTTTATCTTCTAATTAAAGTCTCATTCGTTGCTGCAAAACACATTTTGTAACGTCATACGGAGTCATTTAGTGTTGACCTCATATTAAAGTTTGATTTCGTGTAATTTTCATAGATTATCCTTGGTGTTAATTTATTTTCACATTGCATCCGTTTGGTGTTCGAGTTTCGAGTTTCTTTATCCACTGTTCTTCTATTATAAGTCTATAAAATTTACTTTCGTTTGCTGTTCGAGATAAGATAGATACTTCATATCTAAACTAAAAAACATAAAATTCAATATTCCTAAAGGAGCCGTCTTGTTTTGTTTCGAAGTCGAGAAACTTTACCCATTTATTCTATGTTTGTCGAGAGGCATTTGAAAATAGAGCCATTGACACAGATGATGCCATCAAAATGGTCGAAACTTTATTAGATAACAACAATTTTAGCTTAGGGAAATGACACTTTAAACAAGTTGAGGGCATAGCGATAGATTCAAAGATAATTCTTAATTCTAAATTCCACATTCTATGCATACCAATTACAAATTTCTAGCCTTCTTAGGTCTAATTTTAAATGTGAGATCTTAAAATCTAAATTCCTCATTTATTATTTTAACTTCTTATTTCTAATTTCTAAACTTGTATTTCCAAATTACATATTTTATTTTCCTTTTTGTCTATTATGATTGTTGAATTAAAATTTTCTTTTTTTGCATTCTAGATTAGTAATATTCAATTGTTTATTACAATGTTTTATTACATTTTACACCTACTTACTTTTTCTAGAAAATGACCAAAGAATTTATCATTACCAACATTTGATTTGTTGAGAACTGCGTGAAATCCGCCTAAAGTATTTGTTCACAATAACCGCTCCCTTACATACACTGGTAAATCACGTCTACAATTACGACAACCACCAATGTATTGAGTTAGGGCTTCGTCCCTATTTTTTTGCTCACATTCCTGGGCGCGTAGAAATACAATAATGTCAATAACATGACTCACCATACTGTTGTCGTCTGCCGTGACCTAGATAGGCTTTTTGACTAGGCCTAGGTCAAAATTTTATGGATTTAGACTTATATATGAAATCAAGGTGGAATTTGAAATTTTTTAACATTTGATTTGAGAATGGAAAGTTTGATATTGGACTGTACCCTATCCACTTACATGGTAAGCTCCACCCACTCAGGTTTTTTTTTGACAGTTCTACGTTCACAAACTGCACTTTGAATTAAAACGTCAATAGTCCAAACTAATAAATAATACCACAGACACAAAACATACAGCTGAATCGTTCAATTTTTCACATGTTAATCCACTTTTATGCCAACCTTCTTCTCCCTCCAAATTAAAACAAACAACTGCATTGGAGGATCAAGGTCATTTATTCAAATATATTTGAAGAAATGTCAAAACCATTTAAGGCTTTGTTTACATTGTTGCCTTACAAACTTGTGTTCAGACAACAATGACTGGCCCATACACAACCTCCTTGATCCTCCATTACCCATAAAGATAGAATTTTTATGAAAAAATGTCGTGACCTAACTAGAAAACTAGCGCAAGCAATAGTAATATTTATGGAAACAAAATAGGATGGTAAATATCAAGACACATACGGTTTATTAAACAAAATATAACAACTTTGATAGACATTATCACCAGAGCCAAATAAATCCAGTCCCGCACTCTCATGATAAACAGATCCTTATCTGTTCAATATTTGACACCAATGCAAGGTAAACGAATATATGATTGGAATGCATTACTATTCAAGCGTCCAAGGCGCTTGATGGCATCCTCAGATAAACCTTGCATAAAGGCAGATGTTGCTGCACCTGTTAATGTGAATATGATTGACTGAAATATACAACAAAATACTTATAGAACATAGGGGAAAAAGAATATCGAACAATAATAGGGCCTTCTGAAGTGTGCGGTCACGTGACCCAAGCAACAGGGTCGATTTTCGGTCATGTGCGCAAATTAACTTCCTTAAACTTGCAAAATAAATATTGTTATTTCAAGATTTACTTGCTTTGTTACTAAAATATAACCATTTCTTCTTGTACTTCCGTAACCAGCAGTGTTCTTTTACCTCTTTTGCTTATTTATTTTTACACATTATTGTGCCAACAAAAGCAAAATGTCATCTTCGGAACGTAATGAACGTGTGTTTCTTGTTACCCTTTTTTCAAACAAATACCAATCCAGATGGATGCAAAAATTGTGAAAACTACGCATGCAATTTTGATTCATTTTGATCAAAAATAACGTTGTCATGCTCAATTTTTATCCTTAAATGGCAGTGTTAAATTTTGTAACTACTTTTGTTACTTTACATACTGTTTTCCGGAGATTCTAGATCAATTCAAGCAAAAACCCTTTACATATTTCTTTCCAATTAGTGAAATTAATGTGGAGTATATCGACCACTATTGAAGGGTAAAATGATGATGGAGATGATATTATGTAACGGAGATGACAAAAAGTAACGGAGATGACAAATGAAACAAAATGAATGATAGAGTTTACGTGTTTAATGATAAAATAATATATAAAACTGAATCCATTGATGGAATAAGGTATTTGACAACTGAAACACGCAAAAACAATAGAGGATTAAAAAAAAAAAAGATCGACGAAATTGAATACGTATGAACCGTTTATCTTATTTAAATTCTTAAGAAGCTTCCTTAGAAATCAAATCTAACTATAAAATGACAAAACAATTATAAATCCATGTGTTTGCATACAGCTTCCCAATAATGCTTATGTAACATTAGATACAAGGGGGTACCAGTGTTTACTAATTTTGTACCATGTATGGCTAAGTCGTGAGGACAGTGAAGTAGTTGAAGGGAGGTAACTCTATTTATTAAAAGTTACAAGTGCCTGGAGTTTTAAAGGTGACAAATGCCTTTGGACAAGGGCAGGTCACTCTTATGACAGGAAGTTCCCTTCCATGTGCTCCTCAAGTAAATTAAAAGCCTATGAGATATCTTAGTTTTGTTTTTCTCCTTCCACAGGTATTTAGTTATATAATATTGCTTTATTTTGTTCTGTCTATATATAAGGCATATGTTCATAACAATATGTCAGCTTTTTAAGCCGTTGACGTTCAAAAGCTAGTTATTTGCATTAGATCTAGTATTAGTATGTTTGTGTGTCTGTGATGTTCTTCAGTCATGTTTTCACTCTGATGACAGGAAGTTCCCTTCCATGTGCTCCTCAAGTAAATTAAAAGCCTATGAGATATCTTAGTTTTGTTTCTCTCCTTCCACAGATGATCCTGTAGAAGGCTGCTGGGTGATTGAAACAGAGACTACTGAAGACAGAGGGTTGATTTAGGTTCCGGTTGCACAAGTCGTAGTGCCAGTGTGTGAACCCTGCCCCGTCCCTGTGCTCCCCATGTGGTTTAAACTAGTCCTACTTGTGGGTTTTACTCTGAACTTTGAGGCTCGTCCGTGGGTCAGCTGTGCTGCTGAATCCTTTACTTTTGTGTGTCCATTATATACTCACACTTCTCTGTTTTCACCTTCTTGGTAAAGAGAGGTGTAACACTTATCTACTTGTAGATGCCTTGCGGTCACATTTTTCGGTGGCGGTTTGAGTGTTAGTACGGTATCGTACTTGTACCAAATAATATCTTTGAAAGATGGCCAAAAGAACCTATTTACTCCCACTCTATTCATGCAGTCTACTTCTACAAAATCGGCATCATAATCCACAATCCGGGGTACGGCAAACCATCATAAAGAACCATACACCATTTATCCAGCAGATCGTCGTCAGGTTGTATTGGCTTAATAAAACTTCGACCCTCTACACCTCGACCCTCTACACTTCCTGTTTCATTATATGTATCTTCCTCATCAACTATAATATAAAATGTATTATTATAACCCACACAATATGTACACTATATCTAGACCGGATTGTGATAAATATTATGCTATCAGAAATTTCAGAAGGATGGGCATGACCTGACACTTCGAGCGACACTAGCTAGCTATAAGATTTTTTCCTGGGAATATACTATAACAGCTGTGCTGCTGAATCCTTTACTTTTGTGTGTCAGTCAAGACAAAGGCTCGCCTGTTTCAAATGCCTTTTGATACTATGATACAAACATTAGGGTGTTTGAAAATTGACATTGGTACTAATGTTAAAACCCGTAGCCAGGCTATGAAGGCTTTTGATACTGTCCTGTCAGATTCTGGCGATTTGGAAGAAAACCTGCTCCGGTTGGCTAAAATATTTGCTGATATTGACAGTGAGACCAGTAGGCCTACAACAACTGACAATAACCCCGTTTTACCCGATTCGGTGAATATTGACAATATCAGTAAGAAACCAAATATAGAAATATGGAAACGAGAATTTAAAATTCAAGGACAGATAAAATCAATGTCTTTTCTCAGTTTATCTCGACAAATAGACGTGGCCGTTCAGAAAAACTATTCGGAAAATGAAATTGTTGAGGCTGTAATTAAAGCTACCACACCGGGTGGGACCCTCCGCAATTATTTGGAAGGCCGATCTAACATGACTCTTTCCGAATTGAAGTCGATCATTTGTGCTCAATATAACGAAAAATCGGGGACTGAACTGTTCAACACCCTGAGTAATGCTGCACAAGAAGAAAAGGAGATAGCAATAGATTTTCTCATGCGCTGTATTGATCTACGCCAAAAGGTCCTTTTTGCATCATTACAACAGGGCAGTGTCCCATACGAACCAGTTCTGGTTAATTCAATGTTCAAGAGAACTGTTTTAACTGGGTTTCGAAATGATACAATTCGAGTGGAAATGAAAAACTCTTTAGATCGGGAGAATATTCCTGATGATGTGTTAATAAGTGAATTGACATTTGTTGAGCAAAAGGTGAATGAACGCGAAACCAAGCTCCAGACAGTAAAGAAAGTTAAAGTTAAGGCGCAAAGAACAGAAGAAAGTGCTCTTTCGTTCGAACTTAAAACTTTGAAAGCTGAGGTAACGATTTGGTAATGGTAAGAGACAAATGGGCTGTGCATCATGTTTGGACTCTGGCAAGGGTCACCTTTGTAGGCATTGTTGGACATGTGGCAGTTCGGAACATAGACGAGACTTTCATAAGAATCAATCGGAAAACTAGAAAGGGTCACTGGACAAGGGGGCCATGTGAAACCTAATGTAAATTCCCCTGATTTGTCCCCTCAAACTCAGCAACTAATACATGACCGAATAACTGAAATTCAAAATCCATACAAAGTCAGTACGGTTGATGAGTTGAAGGGCCAGGTCCTTAGTTTAACGCCAAAAATTCGGCAAAAGTTAGTTAAGTTAATTGGTGATGTTTGTCATGTTGATTGCTTGTTAAATGGTGTTTCAGTTAGAGTACTATGGGACACAGGTTCTCAGGTTTGCTTAATAAGCAAACAGTTTTTAGACAAACATCTGCCTATGGTTAGCAAAAGTATTCGCCCAGTTACAGATTTGTTAGATTCCGGCGACAAGTTTAGGCTCTTGGCTGCAAATGGGTCAAATATCCCTTTTGAGGGGTGGGTGGGATTAAATTTAAAACTTAAGTATTGTTGTGAACAATTCAACGAACCCTTATCTAATTCTTTACCTCATTTAAGTGCCAAAAGTGTTTGTGATGTTGTTAAATTATTGAAATCTGATCATGCAATTTGTAATGTAAATAGTGGTCATCGAAATGTTATTATTCCAGGTAAAAGTTCCAAAGTGATTAGCTTTCCAATAAGAACCGGGGTGAATACTGGAAAATCTCATCTCACTTGTTTATTTGTACCAGACATGCTTTACTCCTCTCAACAGGGGTTAGAAATTCCCGAACTCCTGTTGACAGTAGGAAAGCAAAAACACGTAAATCTTCTAGTGGAAAATTTGTCGTGTTCGGATATTGTCCTATTAGCTCATTGCAATCATTAGCTCATCGCAATATTAATTCGTGTATCGAAACCACGTCACCGTTAGGAAAGAAAGACTTTGATAAAGATGCCCTCAGACCAGATGAAGATATTGGGGAATTACCTGTAGACCTAAGCAACCTAAGTGGTGAAGAACAGTCGATTGTTGAGACATTGATACAAAAACACAGTGATGTTTTCTCTAAAAATGATAATGACATTGGCTTTGTGCCAGACTTACAACTGGACATACAACTAACTGACCAGATACCTGTAAAACAGTCATACATATCCATTCCAGCACCTTTATTGGATGAGGTAAAAGATCACATTAACAATCTTATTTCAAAGGGTTTTATACGTAAATCGAAATCCCAATACGCCAGTCCGTTGGTTTGTGTGCGGAAGAAAAATGGTGACCTCAGACTGTGTGTCGATTATAGGAAGATAAACAAGAAGACTTTAACAGACTGCAGCCCGCTACCTAGGATCAAGGATTCACTAGACCAGTTGGGAGGAAGTTGTTACTTCTCGCTCTTGGACCAGGGTCAAGCTTATCATCAAGGGGTAATGAGTGAAGATAGCAAACCATACACCGCTTTTATAACTCCTTGGGGACACTTCTCATGGGAGCGGATTCCGTTTGGTTTGTCTGGTGCCCCAGCCACCTTCCAAGCCTTTATGAATGACTGCCTTGAAGGACTACGGGATAAGTGTTGTCTCCCTTATTTGGACGATATCCTTGTTTATAGCAAAACCTTTTCCGAACATGTGAAACATTTAGAACTTGCTTTTGATAGACTTAAAGAAAAAGGAATTAAGCTTAAGCCTAAAAAGTGTCTTTTGTTTCGTTCGCAAGTAAGGTATCTTGGGCATTTGGTAACCTCTGACGGTTACACTGTAGATCCAGAAGACAAGGCTGCTGTGTTGAAACTGAAGGAAACTGTTCCTAAGAATATTGGAGATGTCAGAAAATTACTTGGATTCCTGAGCTACTACAGGAGATACATACCTGAATTTGCAAGAAGAGCCAGACCACTCTATGATCTTTTATCCATTAAAACAGGGAATTCGAAGAAAAAACTCAAAGGTGGACAAATATCATCTAGAGAAAGTGTTGAATGGAGTTCTAATCACCAAGTTGTCTTGAATGAGCTGATTGGCTTTTTGGTAACACTACCGGTTATGTCATACCCTTGTTTTGACAAACCTTTCTCTCTACATGTTGATGCTTGTTCAGAAGGGTTAGGAGCCATCCTCTACCAAAATGATGATTTGGGAAAACCCCATGTGCTTCTAGAAGTTTATCACCGGCAGAAAAGAACTATCATCTCCACTCCGGAAAACTGGAATTCTTAGCTCTCAAGTGGGCTGTTGTAGACAGATTTAGAGACTACCTGTACTACTGTCCACATTTCACCGTATATAGCGACAACAGTCCACTCAGTTATATTATGACCACACCAAAACTGGACGCTGCTCGGTTAAGATGGGTTGCTGAACTGGCTGATTTCGACTTCTCCATCCGCTATAAGCCTGGAAGGTTAAATAGTGATGCAGATGGCTTGAGTCGGATGCCATTAGATTTTGAAAAGTTTCAAAGTGAATGTTCAGAAGAAACCAGTAAAGACGCCTTTGTCAGTGTGTCCAAGAGTTTAACCGTCCAAGATGAGAAGAATCTCGTATGGTGTTCTCATAACAGATCCAACATATTCCAAACAGAACTAAGTGGTTATGACCACTTCCGAATCTTCAGCCGAGATGAGCTGGTAACAGCCCAAAAGGAGGATGAACACATTGGTTATGCGAGAGAACTGGTGCTTAACGGACGTAAACCAACAGCAGATGATCGATCGCGTTGCTCTGGTGAAGGCAATAGACTTTTACGTGAATGGTCGCACTTGCAAGTTGATCAGCATGGGCTGTTGAAACGATTGAGAATGGTAAATGGGGAAAGAGCCAACCAGTATGTTCTCCCACAGAAGTACCGGAAATTGGTGTTGAAGCAGCTTCACAATGACATGGGTCACCAAGGTCAAGAAAAAGTGTTGTCTCTCGTTCGTACCCGATTCTTCTGGCCCAATATGTCTTCCGACATAGAACATTATATATCGAGATTGTGCTCTTGTGTTAGAGACAAAGGCCCAAGTCGCAAAACTCTTGCACCGATGAAACCCATTGAAACATCTTACCCTTTCCAGATGGTATCCATTGATTTCCTTCATTTAGAGACCT
>CM060201.1:31970230-32023785 GCA_030562195.1 Nipponacmea schrenckii
CCTATGAGATATCTTAGTTTTGTTTTTCTCCTTCCACAGATGATCCTGTAGAAGGCTGCTGGGTGATTGAGACAGACTACTGAAGACAGAGGGTTAATTTAGGTTCCGGTTGCACAAGTCGTAGTGCCAGTGTGTGAACCCTGCCCCGTCCCTGTGCTCCCCACGTGGATTAAACTAGTCCTACTTGTGGGTTTTACTCTGAACTTTGAGGCTCGTCCGTGGGTCAGCTGTGCTGCTGAATCCTTTACTTGTGTGTGTCAGTCATCGCGTTGGCTAATCTGGTCCATTATATACTCACACTTCTCTGTTTTCACCTTCTTGGTGCAGAGAGGTGTAACACTTATCTACTTGTAGATGCCTTGCGGTCACATCTGTCGGTGGCGGTATGAGTGTTAGTACGGTATCGTACTTGTACCAAATAATATCTCTGAAAGATGGCCAAAAGAACCTATTTACTCCCACTCTACTCATGCAGTCTACTTCTACAGAATCGGCATCATAATCCACAATCCGGGGTACGGCAAACCATCATAAACAACCATACACCATTTATCCAGCAGATCGTCGTCAGGTTGTATTGGCTTAATAAAACTTCGACCCTCTACACCTCGACCCTCTACACTTCCTGTTTCATTATATGTATCTTCCTCATCAACTATAATATAAAATGTATTATTATAACCCACACAATATGTACACTATATCTAGACCGGATTGTGATAAATATTATGCTATCAGAAATTTCAGAAGGATGGGCATGACCTGACAATTCGAGCGACACTAGCTAGCTATAAGATTTTTTTCCTGGGAATATACTATAACACTGATTTCTTTGTACTTTTTGTCGGCAAACACAAAATAAACCCTTCAATGGACAAACCTGTATTTAAAATAGTTCCTGTTTGAAGATTGTAGCATTCACATGTAAATTTACTCCCCTGACAAAAGCAGCTTATCTCCCGATGCTTGACGGTTCCAGTGAAAACTGAGTCAAAAATGAACTAGAAAAGGAATAAATGTTTTAAGTAGGTATATAAGTATATAGATAAGGTGTAAGAAAAAGAATGTTTCATTGAAAATTTGACAACATGATGTTAGTACGGTATAGGATGTGCCGTTTCTTTTAAAATACATAAAAGGAGCTATTCCGTTCGATTCCAGATTCACATCATATTTTCAAAGCTTGAAATCAATTGACAATCGTTTATCGTAGAAAAAAACTGATATTTGGTAAGCTGCATGCCAAGATAATCCCAGACCTCTTTTGCGATGTAATTCTGTAATATTGCTAGCACGAAAATACTTTTTTTTTATATATAAAAATGAAACGCACCTGATGAATTTTCATTGTACCATTTATAGTTTTCAGTTGGGTTTTAATTTTCTCTTCAAATTTGGTGATATCTATCTGAAATAGTTCTACATTAGTTGCGGGATTTACGTAGTTGAAAAAATCAACTGTGTCCTTGATATCAATTCCATTGGCTACCACTTTATCGGCCGTTCTCTTCAGCACACCTCCTATGCCATCTGCAGAGCCCTTGCCATGACCCACTTCCAAGAAATTCCATGTCACCCTTTTATATCCCATATCCAGTGGAACAGTGGCTGTTAGATAAAAATTTGATTTATTTCTATACTGGGTGGTCGGCCCGTCACTCACAAAATGTAGGCTTGAAGTATTTTCTACCGGGGCAAATTTCTCTAAAACAGGCATGATATGTGCCCATATTGCAGCGGGATCATGTCGCATCGAATCCGATACTGAGCAAAATGGAAGTAGATGAGTACCTTTGTAGCATATGCCGGTATGGAGAGAAATCTGGTTCCTTGAGGCCCCAAAATGTACGCTTTGTACCTCTTCAGAATATTTGCATGAGTAATTTTCTGAAAAGTCAATATGTATGATCGCCTCATCTTCAGCTAAATTTTGTTTTATTTCCCTTAAAACCATATACTGATTTCGAATGTTGAATAGGTGTCGCGCAAATCTCGTTTTTAATTCTTTTTGATATTTTTCGTATAGTTGATCTAAATTTGATGATATTTTTTCTTTCAATGTTACTTTAACATCGAAATTCTCTTCCTTTCCGCCTAGTATCACTCTGGTTCTATTTTCTTTCTTGGAAACCCATTGATAAAATTCTATTTCTCTCTCTCTTAAATCTCTATTCAAAATTGGGAGCCAATTATCTAGGCAGCGCTCACACTCACCATACATACAATAATGTCTTATTTTCGAGACTGCAAACTAAATATTCCAGCTGGTGGACAAAATTTTTGTCACTGATTGCCTTTTCCGTAAATAACTTTTCTGTCATCAGCTCTATGTTGCTGTGCCTCTTACAAAGACAGGTTTCTCGGTCAGAAAGTGATGGGATTATTACCCAAAACGGTCAGAGGACAGTAAATTTTGAGTAGCTTATTTTGGAATTTGGGTTTTCAAATATATATTTCAGATGCAAATTTTTGATTGTGTCATTTAAAGGGCATAGGAAATGATTTTAAATTTTCAATTTTTGTGTTTTTCCATAACTAGAAGCGATTTTAGTATCAAATCAGCAAAATTTCAAAAAAAATTTGCATCGGTATGTTTGCAATATGCATTTGAAATCCGGCTTTTTCAATATGTCTATCGTGATTACGTCCCTTGATTGTGACGTCAGGTCGTAACAATCTGTGAAACTCTTGATGTAACGTCATATCGAGAGCTTATCGAGATGGCATCTCCCTTTGATTATGACTAAGAATTCTGAGAAATACCAGAGATTAATCTTGGTATAAGGGTTCAACCTTATATGTATAAACCTTTAGCAAATAGACCTCATGAAGATCAAGAAAATTCATCGGTTTCGGGATGTGAGAGTGATAGGCCTAGCGACTACGATGAAACTCAACAAGCAAAAATGGCGTCCCTATCGATGAATGGTACTTGGTAGCCAATTCATTCCGTCTAGGCCCATTATTGACAACAACTAGATAAATGTGACAGTTTATGAAAATTTAGGATTCGTTATTTATCAGCCGATTTTTTAAATTATAATACCAACGTTGTAGGAATAGCACCATTGTAGACTATGTGGTAAAATATTTTGTTGTAATTGTTGTAACACTTGGATGATGACACCTAGTTAGTAGGTAAGCTTTTTCTTGATTCTGTTTATCAGAATGGTTCTTTCAATTTGGAATTTTTTTTTTATTTATTTATTTTTTTTTTATCTACTGACATTTTCACTTGTAAGCTCTTTTGCCTTTTTAATGACCTACATCAAAACTCTGCGATAATGTGAAACCTTTTTTTGATGTTTTTGACGGGAAAAGTGTAGTAACTGAGAGTAATCTTGATTTTGTGACTTTTCAGAAAAAAAAAGAGAGAGTATGTAATAGATGTTGTAAAAGATCGGCCATGACATTCCTCTAACAATTCAATAGCTAGTGAAGAGGAGCATGAATTTATTAAACCTTTACCATTACCTAGTGAATCTCCTCCATCGCATGGTTATTCAGGTAAGCTTATAGTTTTTTTTTCGTTATTGTTCTGATATCCTGGATAGGTTCAAGATAATACCTTGTTTAATTTCATTTCCTGTGCCATGAAATGAAATTTATCCAGAGACTTTTGGACAAAACTCGTGTGCTACAAGCTTTAAAGATCCCTTGACAGTTGAAAATTTAAAACAAAAAAACAAAAAAACAAATCGACTTATGTTACTGGCTTGGCAAATTTTCTTCATTGCACGCTCTATGTCATTGCCCATTCCTTTATTAGTCCAATAGTCGCAGACAATTTATCGACAGGAAATAAAAAAAATCCTAAAACATGTCTTATGATTTCACTGCTTCTTACAGGAAAAGAATGTTTACCTAGAATGACGATTGACAATTGTACAGTGATGATTTGCCATATATTAAACATTTACTACTATATGAACTGAACATGATCTGATATTTGTGATGGTTTTAATGGCTGCAGAACCGAATCGTTATATTTTTTTTTTATTCACTGACATTAAAGATTTTAACTGTGATTTATTGTATTACAAAAGTGCTACAAACAATTCCAAAATATTGAAAGTTTCATTTTTCGTGTCTTGGCTTTAGGACCAGGAATTAATGCAGTTCAATTTTAGGGTCCATCCTTGTGTGGTAATAAAACGATTTCAGCAAATTTAGATAAAGAGCAACATTTTTTCCCTATTCCATTTTATTCACCTGAACAAACAATACACTTCCATCAGAGCCAGACACAATGATCCAACCACACAGCTCAATACAAGATCTCATGACAACGCTTGGTAGTCTTCTACAATGAAGGAAGGGAATTCTTGCTGGCTTGCTGGTGCTGGTGCTAGTGCTGGTCCTTTTTGTGGACTGCTTAAACCCCTCGACCACCATTACATAAAATCCCCTCCTTCCAAATGATTAATTATAATTCTGAGTCACCCCGTAACTTTGATAGGCATAAAATAGTTTGCGTTATGCTGGCACCTACTAGCCCTTTGGTTTGAAAGTATTACAGGATTTAAAGCTGGAATAGGTCAGTGATTCATTTAATAATGCTGATGGGGTTTCCATGAAAAGCTCTGTACAGTCCAGAACACAGAACAGTTCTTGTGTCTGTCACTAAAGTTAGTAAAGCAATCGGGTTACTTTCAGTTGAAGTGTATTATGATGCAGGTGTGTTGCCATTAAGACTTGTGCATGAATTAAAAAATACTCTAGAAACTGATCTCATCCTTGCCACGAAAGAAAACTCATCTGCCTTCACATGTTCTGTTTGGTCTGAAATACAAATGCAATACAATACAATTAATTTCCAAGAATTAACAAGATACCAAGAACAGTTATGGATGGATAAACCTATCTTTTGTATGCGATAATTTTTGCTCTATTAGCATTGAGTAGGCCTATTTACTGTCTGACTCTCCCCACCACAGAGATCCCTGCTCATGTCATCCTCCAATAATTACCTACAAATTCGAAAACCTCGAAAACGGGATTAATGCTAGGGTGTCCTCCCCTCCCAAACCCTGAGATTATATATTATCAACCACTCTTACTAGTTAGATAGGCTACTTCAAAATAATGAAAATGAATTTACTGCATCAGCGACTACTCAACTACGGTCTACAGTCTGTCCTGACGCCACGGTCAAGCTAACTTGTGATTGACTGGTGTTATTGAATCCGTTCCTAAACAGTAGTGTAGATTTAGAAAGTTGGGACTTCTTATTGTGGCAGGTGAAGACTTGGTACCTCTTGGAAAATCATCTGAACTAAAGGGGCGAAAAACACTCAACTCAAAAGAGTCTAGCCTAGGCCTAGTGATTGCACGCAGCCATGCAAACACTATGGTTCTTTCTTTTGGTATTCTATGCAATTTCACCGTTGTACCAAATCTCCCATTTTCTCCGGATTTATTGTGACAGTCCTTGAAGGCAAAGTAATAATGCTTTCCGGTCTTTTTTGGTTTTTTGGTATTTTGGTTTTTGTTTTTTGTGTATACCGAAAATGAATCCGACAAGGAAAGATAATTTTGGCAAGGGGCGATAACTCTAAAAGTCGAAACAGGGAAAACCTTAATTTTTTTCTTGAATTATTTCATTGCAGAATGAGGAATACAGGCACATTCATTTAATTCATGTAAAAACTTTCTACAAATGGGTAGGCAGGCTAATCACAACGTTGCCAAGTCCATGTTGTCAGGGTCGACGTTTTTCGATTGTCTATTGTCATATTGTTATTCAAATTTTAACAGTTAGAAAATGGAGCAACTTCAACAAATTCTTGCTATTTTTCGGAGTTTGAAAAAAAGGTATCTTGTTGTTTGATAATTTAACTTTTTCTGACAGGCTTTCATTCGATTTTTCAACTATTTATCTGTGGCTTATGCCTATATAGGGTTTCTCATTCGAAATTCACGCTTTGCTCTGGTAAATTAGAAATTGAAAGTAAATCGAGCGAGGGCCATAAAGATTGGCCTACAGCACTTTGTTAAGAATTTGGCAGAGAATAGATGGAAGGATGTAATGTTCAATGAGTTTATGATCATAGACTAGCTTAGTGTTGGCACAATCTTAAATGGATCTTTAGGAAGGCCTAAAGATACTGAAAATGGTGACTTCTTAAATAATATTTTGAGCTATAGGCCTACCAGTAAGCTATGTCTAGCAATATTGATTCTTTTGACTTTTCTTTATTTCAGGTGTAATGAAGCACTGAAAGGAAATGAGAACCTTGCAATAGACAGTGAACAAAAATTTGATGATTTTCACATTCATGATTTTAGTCCATCAATTTTCCAGTCAGATTTAATGAAAGCAGTGATTGAAAAACAGCACCTCAATCAGGAAATATTGGAATTAAAGGCAATTGTTCACCAAAAAGTGGCCGAAATTTCAGATTCTCATGACAAAATATAATAGTCTGAACACAGAAACCAGCGATAAAGAGGAATCAGACAGAAGTCTAATATCAAAGAGGAAAGTTATAAAACTAAGGGTGGGGAAATTGAAGAGTTAAAAAAATGTTTGAACTATTCTGAATGAGACAGAATTGGAACAATCACAAACTAATAGTAAAAGACATATGGAAAAACATTTAGATTGAGTGAATTAGAGAAACTGGAAAAGGAACAAACCAGAAATGGAGAAGGAACAATTTGACAGTAAACACTAAACAGCAATTATCAAAATTTAAATCAGCAATTACCAACTCAAGAAAATTTACTAACAGGATTTTAGCTGATACTCAGACACAAGAAATATCAGCTCTACAATTCCAGATGACTTCTGAACAGTTGAAACATGAACACATAGTAAAAGGTATGTTGATTATTTTTAGAGATAAAATGGTTTACTTTACGAATAATAACCAATAATCTGGTTTTTGTGAATGAATTGAAATTTGTGTTTACACGCAATTAATGCTTTTGTAAACCATTAAATGAAACTGGTTTTGACATGGTTTTGTATAAAAAGAATATGCCTAAGCCTCGAAATAGATTGTCTTTTCTGTTAACTTCAATCAAATGTCCTCAGTCATAACAGATCAGTTGTGAAAAATAGTTATTCTGGCTACACCATTATGTTGTATCTTTCTTAGTAGCCTATAACTGATATAATATTGTTGAATGTCAAATCAACGCCTTTGTTTTTGGGCTTTTTTCATTTTCTCTCATTGTACACTGTATCATCTTTGTTCATAAGCATAAGCAAAGTAGGACGTTTAAACTATCGTACTTGAGGCAGTTACAACATATGAATTCAATTTTATTATTATTTTAGGGTTTCACAAAAAACGACGATATCATAAATTCTCTCAAGTCTCAGATAAATAAAGCCACTTGCAGAAACGATTGGTTGAACCGATAAAGTGAGTGTGTCATCTTAATTTGTTAACTTTAGCAGGAATATAACTAATATTAGTTAGGCCAAAAAAAAAATATAGTCCTGTTTCCTGCTACCGGTCTGAAAAAAATAGGGTAGGTAGGTAGGGAAATGATTTTATTTTTTTTTTTCATTTTATTTTTTTTGTTAACCTCAAAAAGGGTGCGGTGCAGTGGAGTGGGATCTGGTTACCTTCCGGAACACCTGGGTTCACTCCTAATTTTATTTCAGAGTTCCTGTGGTCTATGTTTTTTAGTTTTTACTGTTTCTTGTGTTCTCTGTTGTTGTGTCTTTGTGTACCTGTGTTTGTCTGTCCCTTGGATTTATGTTGTCATCATGTAAATACTTTGGTTTTATCAAAAATTTAAGGAATAAAAATAATGACAGCCGTGACTACAGACTCAAAAGTGATGATAAGTTGCTCAGTTCAATACCTTAGCATTTGTATTTAAGAAACCAAGATAGTTTTAAACAGAACATTTAATTTTAAGAAACAGACTTCATTTTTGTGGGTTCATTTGAGTTTTGACAACAAGAGTTAACAACAAGAATTTATAATGCTCTGTATGGAAATTCTAATGCGTCCCTTTAGTTTTTCTGGAATATCAGGAACC
Organism: Nipponacmea schrenckii; assembly: GCA_030562195.1. Classification (NCBI taxonomy): domain Eukaryota; kingdom Metazoa; phylum Mollusca; class Gastropoda; family Lottiidae; genus Nipponacmea; species Nipponacmea schrenckii. Next base: position 31,978,232 of record CM060201.1, read on the forward strand.
ACAGGAATTGGGCAGAAAGTTTGAATGTCTCAAATAGAAGTTGGAAGTGTCATACACACAAAAAGGCTAGAAAACCTCCTTACAATCTCTTTAAAGGGGAACCGTCAGCATTTTCGTGGGTCGATTTAGATAAGTCTCAGAAACGGGAATTTTTTAGCTCAACTATTCAGTACTAGTGTTCACAACTCACCGTTGAAATATGAGCCTTCAAATCTATGTTTATCCGCATTTGAAAGTTATAATATGTGTCACATATTAGCGAGACTACCCGATATATAGAAGAGTCCTAAATAGAAGGAGAAATTTCTAATTTTAGGTTTTTTGAAGGAAATAATGCAATTGTGTATATTTCTAGTGCTTCTGAAGGCTATAGAAATAAATTGCTGGGCTAAAAAAATCCCAGTTTCTGAGACTTATCCAAATCAACCCAAGAAAATGAAGACTGTGCCCCTTTAATTCAAGTAAGCTGAAGAAAATTATTTTCCATAAGGCCTCTGAGTGACAATGTCTTTCCCATCTTTTAAGCATTCGTCACATATTGGAAGGACAGTTTTGAATTTTGCGAGCATCTCCTGGTGAACACGTCCCCCAGCACAACAGTAACAACATGTATCAGAATTTCCAAGGCCTGAGCTGTAATAGGCAAGTTCAATGGGCGATACACACGATAATGAGGATCTAGACATCACAGTTTTAAATAGTGGATTTGTTGGTGGTAGTAAGGGTGAGCCACAAGTGAAGTCATATTCACCAAGTCCACGAGCAAGAGAGCATTGTTGCCTTTCAGTTAGTCTTAATTTTGAGTACACAACGCGAGGCTTGCGACATTCCACACATTCAACCAACAATCTTGCATTTTGGACTGTACAAAGACTTGGTGGTGAATCAGGCATTTCAACGTATCTGTTTGTGTTATTCCTGGAAGCATCTTCTTCTGTAGATGCTTCCTGTCTAGTTTCTGAATCTTCTGCCACATCATCATCCAAGGATTCTAAAGGCTTTTCCTGTACCTTATTTTGCTTTTTCTGCTTCGTTTTCTTTAGAGGTTTTAATGAGGGTCTATCTTTCTCTGTTGTTTCCTGTCCCTTCACCTCTGAGTAAGGCTTATAATGGTTGCCACTCTCATCCAACACAGGGTCTGGTAACCAAGAAGGCAAAGGATATTTTGGTGGCAGACAACAGTTTTCATCACTGCATTTTTTTAGTTGAAAAATATAGTGGGAGCTCTTGCTGTGTTTTTCAAGCCAATCTTCATATGACCGAACTTTGTTTGTGTGTGCCTTCTGTAACTTGTTAAGATCTATAGTAGGAAACATTTCTCTGATATGATGTTTAAGGATGTCTATCTCTTCATCACTTACTGGTTCCATGACCTGAATCGGTTCATCTTTCAGACTCAATCTGATAAATCTATTCATGATTGTTCTTTTGACTGGTTCTAATGATTCTGTCCACTCTTCTCTGATCTTCAAGTTTGGCATGTCATTTTGTGTTACACGAATCTCAGCCATGCTGTTCTTTCGTTTCAAAATGTTTTCCACATTTGTCTCGCATGCTAATCTTTCTAGCGAGACATTCTGCAATCCTAAATTCAATATGGACATTATTCTTTCGGCTGGGTTTGTATAGCTTTGTCCGGGTGCACAGCGACCATGAACAAGGAAATCCAAGGATTATGCTCCTTGAACAAGCAAACATTTGCCAGTTTTACAGATTCTAAATTGTTTCTTTGGTCAACCCCCCCGTCAGTGAATTTCAATAAAATTGACTTGTCAGAATTCTCCATCATCTTTGACAGAACTGTGGCATGCCGAAAAGGCGAAGCTGCTTGAAAGACAGAATCATTTATTACTGTTACAACTTTACCTCTGACAAAAGAAGTTTAAACCCTTTGTCAGGGATACTACACTGCAGAACGACAGATGGTGTAATGGAAGACCTGGTCATATCATGATCCAAAGCAACTAAAGTGCTTGTTGTAGGTACAATCGACTTTTTCCCTCTTACTCCTGTTGATATCGCTGTACCTGGTTCTCCTATTGGAACCTTTGCTTTATCATCACAAAAGACGAGCATACATTTATCATTTTCCTCGACGGCATATGATTTCAGATATTTAAATTGAGCATTGCAGTAATGACTGTCCGGGTGAGATAATCTAAGTTGTCTTCTTTGTATTTTAAATTGGACGTCTAATCTTGATGTAAAGTTTAAAGCTCCTTTACAGTATGGATTGCGAGGATGAAATTGGAGACGGACAAGACTTGCTGATGGGATAGGAGTGTCAAGAGGACATTTTGACGTTGCCTGTTTGATGAGATCAGGAATGGATATAAACTCGCTGAGATGTGCCTGTCCATGTCTCCTGTCGTCAGCTGCTGTGATATCTTCAACTATAGCTCCCAACTGGTCAAAGAAAATATCGAACTTATTATTTGGTCTCCCAGGATTTGTATGTCTTAAATCAGCTATTAAGTCAGTGTGACCCAAAGATATGAGTCTGAGACGTTCTTGAATAACAGGGTTAGTTGCTTTGCTACCATCAAATGCTAGTTCTTTGTATATGAATTCCAAAATAGAGGGAGACAGTGAAGTGATGTTATTTATCTTTTGTTTGTAGGTTCTTTTCATTTCCCTTGTATGAACCTCCAACAGCTTAGGCCTGGCTTGTTGAAGCAATCTGGCACCAGTGATAAAAATCTCTGGATCTGTGTAATTTAAAGGGGCCTTAGAAATTACAACCGTAGTTCCTGTTGATCCACCTGGACTGAACCGGACAATAAGTATTGGTACAGACAATTTAAGGTCTCTCAAGAATCGAAATTTCTCAGTTGTATTTTTGAATGGCTGTTCTACATGCTCCATTTCATTAAAGAAAACAAGTTCATTTTCTGCCTTTTCCTTCATTATTCTATCAAGTATATCGTACTTGCTGTAAACTATGTTTGATGATGATCTGTGCTCAATGGTTGCATCTTTGGCAATTGTTCGAACAGGATGATCCATTAAATGATTCTTTTTAATTTCATTGGTCTTTTCTGTGAGATACTCTTTATATGAATGTAGGCAATCTGCGAGACCTCTGATTTCTTCAGCACCATCTTTCCATGCAGCGGTTGATGAAGTGACTGGTTTTAGAAGAATACTGAAAAAAATAACAACATGGATTTAAAGGATTTATCATTAATACTACCAGTAAATGAATTAAGACTACAACTAATAATTATTTTTTCTTTAGAAGTTTCAAAATCACAAGTTTTCACTTCAGGAGTCGGTTTCACGAAGAAACTTATAAGTAAGATTGATCATATAAAGTATACTGAATTGTTCATGACTTAAGATCAATCTTGCATTTTGAAGTATTTTATTTCTCAAATCGTAAAAATTAAATTGGATTTAAGTCTAAAATCACAAAATCGCAATTATAAATGCACCCGATAATTTCTGAATTTACAGTAGTTGAAGGCAAACAAACTTTACCTATACAATGCTTCTGACTGAGACTCAAGTCCTTTAACATCAAGTTGCATCTCTTTCATCTTTTTCCTCTTGACTTCATTAAAACCTTGATAGCTGTGAAATATTTCAGGAATGGCAGAAACAGCTTTTCTATCTTGGGCAGCATCAGAAATAGTCCCATGGTGATTTGTGATATACCAGAGAGCATTACACAGAACCTGAAAATAATTAAATCAGAGATTATTTGATTGAAAATCAATATATAAATACCATACTGTCTTCAAAGGAAATGCATAGTTATAAATTGTTTTAATTTGTTTGTTTTGGGTTTATAACGGTAAAATGGGTTTATAACGGTAAAATTTGTGACGATGAACTTTGAATCCTGAATTTGTTCCATTAATAGAAATGAATAAATCCTTGTCTTGATTAGGATAGTACCGGTTACCTTTAAAATTAAAGTGAAAACCTCTTATACAGGTGACATGGTCCTATTAAAGTTGAATATTAATTAATGAATCATGTTCACCAAAGAAATATTTCTCTAGAAAAGGGGAAAGTATAAGACATGACCGGTGGTTTATAGTTAATACAAGATTAGATTTGGTGAATATATAAGCTTATATACTGTAAATTCAGAAATTGATGGTGAGGTTTTCATTAATATTGCGAAAATTGTGACAGACTGAAATGAAATGAAATGAAATGGAGTCTGCACCTAATTGGGGTTATAAAGACGGGCAGACGCCATGCAATGTGCAATGACGGAAATTTTGCCAGGACAGCAGCATTATCCTACTCTTATTATCGATTTCCATCTGTCGAGGGATCTTTAACGTGCACAACCTGTAGCACACAAGGCTTTATTGTTTATTATCCCATCCGAACAACTAGACGCTTTTACCATGTCAGCCCCTCCTATCTGTGATAGACTGAAGATCACAACAATTTAAACTCACATTTTAAGTTTCTTAACTTGTATTCTGTAACAAAAATGCACAGATCACAATAAAACAATCTTACAAAACTGAATAATCAAAGATTCGCAATATTAAATACATGCAATAATTTCTGAATTTACAGTATTCAAGCACAATACAAGTCAATACAATATGTGTCAGTGTATTGTATGATAGTAAAAGTGTGCACAAAGAAACCACAACCAATCAATAGAATATCTATAGTAAGCTAGTGAGTTATTGCCAATATTTGATACAGAAGATGATGAATATTAAAGGGGACCAGACTTCATTTTCATGGGTTGGTTTGGATAAGCAATTGAGTACTGGCATCACAACTCTCTATTGAAATTTGAGCATTCAAATCTATGTGCATTCATAATTATTAGCATTTGAAAGTTATAATATGATATGTGTCACATATTAGCGATACTGTGCAACATACAGTAAAGTCATATAGAGAAATAGAAGGAGAAATTTCTAATTTAAGGTATATTTAAAGGAAATATGCCATTTTTGTACACGTCTAGTGCTTCTGAAGGATACTTAAATATATTCCAAGACCCAAATCAATTAATGAAAATGAATACTGATCCCCTTTAAATGGAGATTATAAATCTAATATTATAAAAAATGTTAAGCTAGCTTCTACAAATATATTTTAAATTACAAACCATACCTGCAGAACCTGTTAAAAAGTTTTAACCACCATTAAATACAAGATAACATCAACATTAAAATTCTTTAGTGGACAATTTGATATTTCTATTTAAAACAAATATTCATTAGTTGTTGCTCTCAACAAGACTCATCGTATCATGCTGTAAACAAATGTGAATTGCCCAAAAAACTAAAAAATTAGTTCCATATTTTTTAAGAATAAAAAAATATTGTGAAATGTTCAAACTAATTTAAATACAAACCTGAACAATATAATGTCCTTCTGTCTCCACAACAGGTCTTGGTAAGTCCAGTTTCTTTGAGTTGAAGAAATCTTCTATCAATTTGTTGTATAATTCATCTTTTCGACTAACACCTTCATGTAAACCAGAACTGTAAAGGGTTAAACAATTAATAAGACTAGGGGGGTAGTTCAGGCCCGTAACCAGTCCAGGGTGCCAAAGTGGCCGAACACATTTGCATGGGGGTTGATGGGGGAATTTTGCAAAATAATTCCAGGGGGGTGGGCAGTTCCTCGTTACGGCTTAGGACAACAGGTCAGAGGTGTAAAGGATTTTGTTAAATTGTTTGTCACATGCAAATAACAGCTAGAATGTAGCCATATTTAAACCGGTTTCTATAATACTGGGGTCAATATTTCAGCATGTGGGTTTTATGTATCCTTTTATTTGGTTTTATGGTTCTAGGTCCTTTTTATATCACCATCAGTGAAATGAAAGTAAGAGGGGAGGAAAAGATAATGGGGCAGACAAGATTTATGATATGTTGTCATATATCTATTCCTTTAAAAGATGATGGACAATAGTTTTTTCTGTACCTTTTTCTTTTTTTGGAGGGCAGTGCTCTTCCACCAGCCATCAACAACTGAAATGCGTTCACGGTTTCCTTTGTAGATTTCTCAGCTACATCTACAACCAAATTTGACTGTTGTCCCAGTGATTCTCCCTTCAGTGTGCAGGTGAATTCGAAGTTTCTCATACTGAAGAGAGTAACCACTTCACCAACAGTCAAATTTGGTTGTATATCATTCTTGTCGGACATAATTAAGCACTCGTTGGCTCTACCTCCAGGCGGCAGTTCATGGTTTTGATTAAATATATCCAAAAATGTTATTTCGTTGCTGAACGATGTTATTCTATGTCTGGTTTCTGAGTAATGTCCGCACTTGTAAAAAGTAACTTTCAAAACACTACTAGGCCTACTAGAACTATCTATCACGCTTGCCCTGGAGGCGGCCATGTTGTTTTGGTTCAACAGAATATAAATACCGCATTCGTATCCAAGTACAGAAAGAGATTAATAACAGTCTAGATCACCCAGCCCGTTCTAGATTTAACTAATATTTAAAGAAGACTGGGAAATCTGGATAATCAAGTATAAATAAATGAACGGGGTTGATTCAATTATTAGGTCTCGTCTAAATCGTTGTCAAAATCTTTTAATAATTTAAATTTAATACCGTAATTACTTTATGTAAACAATAAATCATCTTTCGTATGATACTGTATATTATAATGTTTATGTCCAATCACGCGTTAATAATTTTATTCCGCACATTATGAATTTTATACAAAGATGTACTGGAGGAAATTGTCAGGTACCAAAATAAATAATTACCGCCAGAAGTAGTGATATACGCGAGTATTCTCAAAACCGAAAGTAGAAAAATAATGAAAGAAGCAAATCCATTGGCTGATCTTAGAAAAACACACCCTTTCTTGTCCAATCAGATACGCTGTTACAACTGATGGATTTCTTTTTTTATTATTGAAGTCCAATAACTTATTCAACAAACGTTTACGGCTTTATTTAACCCGAGAGGCATTGGAAATATAGGCTTATTGTCATGAAATAAACTATTGTTAGCTAGACCTATGTAATAACAAGTTATTAACACTATATTGCAGGTGACAAAACGGCGTAAATGGACAGTATTTACATGCAATTTTTGAATGGAATATATCGATATTTTGGAAAATTTGTTTTTTTTTTTTTTTTCATTTTGTCCAAAAAAACTTTAGGGTCGGGCATGAAAAATTAGGGTCGGTCGGGTAGCAGGAAACAAGACTATATTTTTTTTTGGCCTTATAGTGTCCTGTTATTTTTTAAGCACACCTTGATATTAGCATTTTAGCAAATAATATTTTATGATTTTTTAATATGGACACATGAACAAATTTGAAATCATATGGGGCAACCACTCAAATATAATAATAAATATATTAAAAAGAAAAATGATGCTTTGATTGGTTAAATATTGCTTAAGGTCAGGCCTTGCATTGTCAGGTATTAGTCTCCTGGTCAGAATATCATTATGTACTATATATTCTACTTTATATAGAATAAAACTGTTCGGCATGTAAATCTGAATTCTCACTCTTCCATAGAAAAGAGGGGGGGGGGGGGTTACACATTTTTATGAATAGAATATTATAGTGTCATATTATTCCTAGTCATTTGTCTTCCAATTTCAGGACCATTGTAGACTATGTGGTAAAATATTTTGTTGTAATTGTTGTAACACTTGGATGATGACACCTAGTTAGAAGGTAAGCTTTATCTTGATTCTGTTTATCAGAATGGTTCTTTCAATTTGGAATTTTTTTTTATTTATTTTTTTTTTTTTTTATCTTCTGACATTTTCACTTGTAAGCTCTTTTGCCTTTTTAATGACCTACATCTAAACTCTGCGATAATGTGAAACCTTTTTTTGATGTTTTTGACGGGGAAAAGTGTAGTAACTGAGAGTAATCTTGACTTTGTGACTTTTCAGAAAAAAAAAGAGAGAGTATGTAATAAATGTTGTAAAAGATCGGCCATTACATTCCTCTAACAATTCAATAGCTAATGAAGAGGAGCATGAATTTATTAAACCTTTACCATTACCTAGTGAATCTCCTTCATCACATGGTTATTCAGGTAAGATTATATTTGTTTTTTTCCTTATTGATCTGATATCCGGGATAGGTTCAAGATAATACCTTGTTTAATTTCATTTCCTGTGCCATGACATGAAATTTATCCAGAGCCTTTTGGACAAAACTAGTGTGGTACAAGCTTTAAAGATCCCTTGACAGTTGAAAATTTAAAACAAAAACAACAAAAAAACAAATCGACTGATGCCACTGGCTTGGCAAATTTTCTTCATTGCACGCTCTATGCCATTGCCCATTCCTTTATTAGTCCAATAGCCGCAGACAATTTATCGATAGGAAATAAAAAAAAAATCCCAAAACATGTCTTATGATTTCACTGCTTCTTACAGGAAAAGAATGTTTACCTAGAATGACGATTGACAATTGTACAGTGATGATGTGCCATATATTAAACATTTACTACTATATGAACTGAACATGATCTGATATTTGTGATGGTTTTAATGGCTGCAGAACCGAATCGTTATATTTTTTTTTTATTCACTGACATTAAAGATTTTAACTGTGATTTATTGTATTACAAAAGTGCTACAAACAATTCCAAAATATTGAAAGTTTCATTTGTCGTGTCTTGGCTTTAGGACCAGGAATTAATGCAGTTCAATTTTAATTCCTGGATTTGGAGGAGGGTTTCCTATAAACCTCGCCTAGAATATGTTTTGCCATGTGTTTCCACTTTGACCTTGTGCAAATTTTTCATGGTGCTCACATTGAATCTGACAAAAGACATATCTACCTCTTACATTACATTAATACTTTCAAATGGTAGCTTGCCAGGCAACGTAATATACGCCAAATGGCAACATTGGATTTGAACAAAACTATCCAACCTTCAGTCATGCACTTCTTTTCTAGGCTGATAAATGTACAATATTACTCAGTTCCATGAAAATCTGCCAAGGGTACTTGCACCTTCCACCAAGGCAATAACTGATGAAACATTTGTCAATATTTTAGTGTGAGTGTTGGTTAAGCCTATTGGAAATCATAACAAAATCCGTCTACAAGCTAAAAAATCAAACGCGTTTTACAATACAAGGTCAAATAATTTTTTTTTCTCGATATTTTTAATTTTAATTAGGGTCCATCCTTGTGTGGTAATAAAACGAGTTCAGATAAAGAGCAACATTTTTTCCCTATTCCATTTTATTCTCATGAACAAACAATACACTTCCATCAGAGCCAGACACAATGATCCAACCACACAGTTCAATACAAAATCTCATGACAACGCTTGGTAGTCTTCTACAATGAAGGAAGGGAATTCTTGCTGGCTTGCTGGTGCTGGTGCTGGTCCTTTTTGTGGACTCCTTAAACCCTTGACCACCATTACAGAATCCCCTCCTTCCAAATGATTCATTATAATTCTGAGTCACCCCGTAACTTTGATAGGCATAAAATAGTTTGCGTTATGCTGGCACCTACTAGCCCTACTGGTTTGAAAGTATTACATGATTTAAAGCTGGAATAAGTCAGTGATTTATTTTCTAATGCTGATGGGGTTTCCATAAAAAAGCTCTGTACAGTCCAGAACACAGAACAGTTCTTGTGTCTGTCACTAAAGTTAGTAAAGCAATCGAGTTACTTTCAGTTGAAGTGTATTATGATGCAGGTGTGTTGCCATTAAGACTTGTGCATGAATTAAAAAATACTCTAGAAACTGATCTCATCCTTGCCACGAAAGAAAACTCATCTGCCTTCACATGTTCTGTTTGGTCTGAAATACAAATGCAATACAATACAATTAATTTCCAAGAATTAACAAGATAACAAGAACAGTTATGGATGGATAAACCCATCTTTTGTATGTGATAATTTTTGCTCTATTAGCGTTGAATAGGCCCAGTGGCGGAGCCAGGTTTACGTCCCAGGGGGGGGGGGGGCGAGATTTCTGAGGTTGCCCGAATTTCGAACTTAGTTATGAGAGTTTTCTTCGAGAGAAACATTGTTGTTATTGGCAGAGTATTTTCACTCTTTCTAGAACACATGATACTACCCCCTTAGGAGATCCATAAGTATTCGGTTTAATTTACGGGATGTACTGTTTTCACCCGATTTTGAATGAGATTTTCGGCTAATGGATATGTTATGTTTGTATGGATTTTATCATTTCGATTTTTTTTTAAATTTCAATTATTATTGATATCAACTTTAGTCATACATAGCTTTTCTCCTTTTTTTCATCGTTGAAAACGTCTGAATGACTTTGTCGAAATCAACATCTTTGGCAAAATTCCTTTCTATATTTATCAAAGATAAATTTGAGAGCCTGTCTTCAGCCATTGTTGATCTCAGATAATTTTTTATTAGTTTCAATCTACTAAAGCTTCTCTCACTGGCAGCACTGGATACAGGGATTGTCAAAAATATTTTATACAAAATCGTCAAATTGGGAAATGCAGTATCCATAGTATTTTGTATAATGAAGGGTAAAACATCTTTGACTTTTAGAAGTACCGATGAAGGGGGTGTAAATATGTCTTCTAAAACTATTTTAAAATGTCTATATTCATCTATTAGTTCGGCAGTATTGACATCTTTACTATAAAACTTTCCAAGTTCAATCAATTTCGTTTCACTGTTTTTATCTGAGAAATTATTTAGGATCTAAGGCAGAAAATTTATTAGCAATTTCAGTAAAATCTGAGAATCGTTCATTCATCTGAAATGTCAAAGTATCTACGATAACATAATAGGTATCTCGAAGAAATCTGGTACGACCATCACCAGCGGCGTCATCCCTTGCTCGTTCACCTGGCATTAACTTTACTTTTCGGTTTCGGGACTCTTTATACACCGGAGCGACTTCACACATTGATGCGATATCTCTTGCTTCAGTTTCAACATCATTGAAAACGTCGTCTGATCGTAATTCGACTAATTGCAATCGAGTGGACTGAACAAGTGAAGATGCAGTCATAATATCAATATCGGACTCTTGTAAATAACATGAGAGTATATTTGTGGATGCTAATATCTTATCCCAAACAACTAATAATACAATAAATTCAAACTTAGTAATTGTTGCCAGAATACCATTACCATCAGCAAGTGCCTTCGGTGTTGTATTTCGTAATACACCACTAGCAATTTGTTCAAGAGCTTTCACGAGAGCTGGAATGCAGCTTATCACAGCTTTCACTGAGTCTTTGTGGCTATGCCAACGTGTGTCACAGTGCCTTTTCAATTTCAAAGTTGCTATATCCAGTAGCTTAATTTCGGAATCTAACAGTTTCAGTCTTGGAAGAGAACTTGTCATAAAACTGTAGATATTTTCTAGAGTGCCAAAGAAAAGTTTAGCTTGTACACAAGACGAAGATGCCGAGTCCCCTATTAAAAGATTCAAGTTGTGGGCACAACAGTGAACATAAATTGCGGTAGGCTCTTCAATTTTGACTCGTCGTTGGAGCCCAGAAATATCACCTGACATAGTGGAAGCACCTTCATATGCCTGACCTCTACATTCCGAAAATTTTAAAGAACATTTTTCGAGCATCTTATCTAATAAGTTCTTGAAATCTTCGGCACTTGCACCACCCAATTCGTCGAACATGATGAACCGCTCAACGATATCTCCTGACTTGGTAACGTAACGGAGCGAAAACGAGCATTGATCAATTCTACTGATATCTATAGTTGAATCTAGAATAATAGCATAATATCTAGCATAACGAACTTCAAATAGAATTCCCCGAAGAACTTCATTGGCAATGGATTCAATGATGTCATTCTGTATGTGATGACTTAAATAAGTTTCATTCCTTTTAGCATTTATCAGATGGTCCTCTAGAATTTGATCATATTTTGAAATGAATTTAAAAAGTTCGAGAAAATTGCCCTCGTTACAATCTTGACTTAATCCTGCATGTTCTCTGTGACCCCTGAATGCAAGACCCTGTTTTCCCAGAAAAAGTATCGCATCTACCAGACGCTTCATAACTTGTCGATTTCGTTCGATTTCGGCATATTTGGCTTTCATCAAATTTTGATAGACTGTCTGGTCACTCCGCAATCGAAACTTTGTGACAATTAAAACTCTCATAGAACTTTTGTGAATTTCAGAATCCTCGTGACTTCGAATTTTCTCAATCCCTTTTTTAAAATTAGAACATCCAGCATTTGGATCTGCGAATGTGCGTTCAAATGAAAATTTATTTTTTTCTGCAAAGAGCCAACAAGACAGACAGTACATTTTATGTGTTTCTGGAGAGTAACAAAGCAATTGTCTATGGGATTTTGTTCTGTTTTCCATTGTCTTCTGATACCATTCCACATGAAAACGTCTCCCATCTTTGTCGATTTGGAAATCATCGAAGTCATCATGAAATCCTGGTTGACAAGCACCTATTTCTATTATTGCTCGCACCAATGAATCAGTGATTTTGGAATCCTTGAAGAGCCAAGGATCTGATGGATATTTACATGTCAAATCAATTAATTTCTCAAAAACAGATGAACATTCTTGTGGACTTTCCGGAATTTCAGTTCCACTTATATCAGGTGTGTTGGAACATGTTGGTTTATCGCAACATTCACAGACTGTGCCTCCGGATACATTAGCTGATTGGGAAGAAGGGTCACAATCATCAATTAGATGTGTTTCCACTTCACTGTGCTCGCTACTAATTACTTCACTTACATTCTGATTACTTTCTGAAGATGTGCTAGTATGTGTTTTCCCGAAAAAACTGAGATTTATCAGTTATTTGTTGAACTGGTGTAAAAGTAATAGTATCCTCCAAGTGTAAGCGTTTTACGTGACTTTCTTTATAATCGGAATCAAGTTCCTTGCCGCATGCATCACATGCAACCCGTTGTCGATACAATCGTTTACGTGTAGAAGACATTGTTTTGATTTCTGTGTCAATTTGCTAAATTGCACCAGTGTAAGTTATAACCAGGCCAAACAATTCTTGACAAAAGACAAAAATATTTTTGAACAATTTTTAGTGCGTGTTTATCGATGATCGATGGAAGATAGAACAGGTGTTATTCTAACGAAATTTCACTCTGAAATGATCACAGCTAGAGGACACGCAATGTTTTGTGATTATAATGATAATTATGATCTTTTTTCCAAGGGAAGTAAGCTAGGGAACTCATGTGTTTTTAATTGAAACCTTATCCAACTTATTTATTTTACATTTTTTTATTGGTGGAATAATAGTTTAGAACTTTTTTTTACACAAAAAAACCCAAAGTGATTAAAATGATCTATTTTCCAAGGGAAGTAAGCCAGGGAACTCGTGTGTTGTTAGTTGAAACCTTATTAAACTTACTTATTTTACATTTTCTTATTGGTGGAATTTTTATTGATTTTTTTGATTAATAAATGATCTATTTTCCAAGGGAAGTAAGCCAAGGAACTTGTTAACTTTTTAGGTGAAACCTTACCGAATTGTCTTAATTTAAGGCAATTCGGGCACCGATTTCCATTTTTTTTAACAAATATTGTATGTCATACAATATTTATTGAAAAAATTGAAATATGTGCCCGAATTGTCTTTTTTTGGTTGTGTAAAAAAAAGTTCTAAACTCTACTTTCGGGCTGCGATTTCAATTTTTGAAATATGTAAAATATAATCATAGCAATGACATTCGGGCAGTGATTTCGATCCTTAAATAATATGAATTATGAAATATTATTATACGAGAATAAAATTGGGCTATCAATTTAAAAAAATACAGTTATAGTAATATAGGATATTCGGGCAAAGATATGATTTCATTTTTAAATTCCAAAAAAAAAAAAAAAAAAATTGGGCCGTTAAAATTTTTTTTTTAAATGCCTTGCCCGAAAAACTAGCCTTTGGGCCCCCCCCCCCCCCGTGGCTCCGCCACTGAATAGGCCTATTTACTGACTCTCCCCACCACAGAGAACCCTGCTCATGTCATCCTCCAATAATTACCTACAAATTCGAAAACCTCGAAAACGGGATTAATGCTAGGGTGTCCTCCCCTCCCAAACCCTGAGATTATATATTATCAACCACTCTTACTAGTTAGATAGGCTACTTCAAAATAATGAAAAAGAATTTACTGCATCAGCGACTACTCAACTACGGTCTACACTGTCTACAGTCTGTCCTGACGCCACGGTCAAGCTAACTTGTGATTGGCTGGTGTTATTGAATCCGTTCCTAAACAGTAGTGTGTTCCTCGATTTAGAAAGTTGGACTTCTTATTGTGGCAGGTGAAGACTTGGTACCTCTTGGAAAATCATCTGAACTAAAGCCATAGGGCGAAAAACACTCAACTCAAAAGAGTCCAGCCTAGGCCTAGTGATTGCACGCAGCCATGCCAACACTATGGTTCTTTCTTTTGGTATTCTATGCACTTTCACCGGTGTACCAAATCTCCCATTGTCTCCGTATTTATTGTGACAGTCTTTGAGGGCAAAGTAATAAATGCTTTCCGGTCTTTTTTGGTTTTTTGTTATTTTGGTATTTTGGTTTTTGTGTATACCGAAAATGAATCCGACGACAAGGAAAGATAATTTTGGCAAGGGGCGATAACTCTAAAAGTCGAAACGGGGGAAAACCTTCATTTGTTTATCTTGAATTATTTCATTGCAGAATGAGGAATACAGGTACATTCAATTAATTCATGTAAAAACTTTCTACAAATGGGTAGGCAGGCTAATCACAACGTTGCCAAGTCCATGTTGTCAGGGTCGACGTTTTTCGATTGTCTGTTGTCATATTGTTATTCAAATTTTAACAGTTAGAAAATGGAGCAACTTTACAAATTCTTGCTATTTTTCGGAGTTTGAAAAAAAGGTATGTTGTTGTTTGATAATGTAACTTTTTCTGACAGGATTTTTCAACTATTTATCTGTGGCCTAGGCCTATATAGGCGCATTCTCCACTAAAGGGACATAATTCAACATTTTTGTGTCTAAGAGGCCGTACTGCTCTAAAACAATCGTAAATTTAAATGATATATATTTTTCTGACAACACTAAGTAATGGGTCCAACATAAAACTCAAAAGATTTGGGTCTTAAACACATTTCTTATAAAATTAGATCCACCAAACCAATTTTTACAAAAAATCATGCGTCGCAATTCCTTAAGAAATAATCAATGGCGATAAAAAAAATATGAAACAGCCTCAATTAATCTATACAGTTCACTAAACTGTCATAAATGTCTACACAAAAAATATTGGAAGAAGGGGAGAAAAGAAAGTTTAAAAAAAAAAAATACGTTAAACGAACGTCTGGAAAAATTAAAATCAAATACGTTAAATTCTAACACCAATAGAAAAAATAGATATATTGTTATCAAATCACATATATTTTATTTACTCTTACTCTAGAAATGGTTAAGCAGCCAGGTAGGAGACTAGCATTAAGAAGGAAATACAAAAAATCGAATATTTGGTCATGATTTAGAATTCAGTATGATCAGATCTCATCAGATACGATATAGTTTGAGTTGGATTTACAGCTTGAATTTCGTCCACATAACTATAACCACCCTTTGTGAACCAATACATAAATATATACATGACATTAACACCAAAATATTGACTGTTTTGATAAACCAATAGGCTTGAGAGGACAAAATTAAAATGTTAAATCAGAAACGTATTTTCAGATACGTTATATAATGATTTCAAGTATATTATAATGTACTTCAATAAGCATGTATGTGCTTCCATACAATTATTCCCGCCAAAAGCATTCCTTATGACATATTCATTACGTAGAAAATCCGCCATTTTAACATAACAAGCCTTGTTTCGCATCACGTTGTCTTCAAATATCAGGTAAGCATTCGTTTCATGCAAGAAATAACATTCTAACTTATGAAAAGAAAACTCAACCCCATTTTGAATATAATAGCTCGTTCGATTGATATACAGATAGCCGTCTATTTTAAGCCATTGTTTTTAACGTATTTGATGCAAGATATTAACGTATTTCACAGATAATTATGTGTTCAATTTTCTGAGAGTTATTGAAAAATATTTTATTTATTTGAATAAGTATCAACTAATTACTGTACTTAATCGTTTATAAACTGATTTTACACTCGTACCGAACGACAGGAGCATGATTTACATATTAACGTATTTGATGTTGTTTTTTTCAGAATGGTTAAAACTGCTGTTGAATATCAACGAGACTATAGAGAGAGAAAGAAGAGAAACGATCCAACATATTTAGAAAAGGAAAGAAAGAGACTAAAGCCTTATAGAAAGGGTATAAATGAGTTAAACAAGAAAGACCAGAAGAAGAGAAGAGCTATGTCATGTGTGTACAGTTTCACCTATTGAGAAAAACAAAAGCTGAAAAAAATGAATCAACACCTCCAGTAGTTGAAGCCCAGATTCAATCTGATGTTATCACATCTTCATCTGACCCACAATCGTCAAATCAAAACACACGCGAACCATCTTCAAGAATTAATCAACCTAGGTCTGCGCCGTTGCTTGTTCGCATGGCATTCCCATCTAAGTCCAGAAAATCGACGTGTCGAACAAATGCGCTGAAGAAAGCCCAGGATAAAATATTTCAACTGAAAAAGAAGATACAAAATATGACAAGGTGCAAACGCAAGTTTGAAAAGCGTTTGGAAAGAATGAAACAAAAACTATCCACGCCAACCTTACCACAAACTCCAGAACCAACAGCATTGACGCCGAAGTCGAAAACTAAACTGGAACTAAGAAAAGCAGGTCCCAGAAGGGTTAACAAATCAATTGTTAAAATGTTGATTATGACAAACGCTATTATGGACGAAGTGAAAGAAACTAACAGAGTAAATAAAAGTGAAAAGGCAAGAAGAATGGTGTCAAAGATCGTCAGTGGAAAGATGTATATCTATTATATCGAGAGAATTGAAAATAAATGGTAAAGTTCAAAGAAAAGCTACAGATAAAAACATTGGGTTGTTTCCAAGGAAAAGTATGGAAATTTTGAAGAACAACATAAAAGCAAAAGTTATCAAGTATTTAGAAAGGGATGATGTCAGCAGAATGATGCCTGGTAAAGATGATGTGACCAAATGTGGGAAAGAGAAATTACAAAAGAGAGTTTTGAATGATTACATGTCAAACATTTATGAAAAATTTAAAACTGAAATTCAAGATGTTTCTCTTTCTTTTTCATCTTTTTGTAAATTAAGACCGAAATATATACACGTTACTTCAGTAATATCACGAAAAATATGCCTCTGCAGTCGACATCAGAGTTTTGCGATGAAGCTCAAATGTTTGAGAGAAGCTGGAATTAAAATCTCATGCAATCCAGAGAATGTTGTCAAGAATACTAGTGAAGAAGATTTGAGGCTATTGATGACTGGGATAGAGAAAGATAAAGTAGAGTATGAAGAGTGGCAGAAAGTTGAAGAAGGTGATAGGAAGCGATTAAGAGTGGTAAAGGTTTTGAAGACAAAGATAGAGTTCAAGATATTATGATACAGGAGTTTGCAGATTTTATAAGACACACCAACAGAGTTAAACAACAATTCAAAGCCCTGAAAGATTTGAAAGAAAACTTCTCTAATGATCATGTCATTGTTCAGATGGATTTTGCTGAAGGCGTTGGATGAAATACAAAGTGCATACTTCAACTCTACTGGTTTAACCATTCACCCAGTGGTAGTGTATTATAAGACAGTCGACAATATAATTGACCATAAAAGCTTTGTTTTTGTTTCAGATGTTAACCAGCACAATGCCTGTGCTGTATTGACCATAATAGATAAATTAATGCCAGAACTGAAACTCTTATGTCCTGATGTCAAAATGGTTCATTACTGGACGGATAGTCCTACGTCTCAATACCGAAACAAAGTAATTTTTGACATGGTACGAAGATATGATGAATTATATGGTATTCATGCGAGATGGAGTTATTTTGAAAGCGGACATGGAAAGGGCCCTTGCGATGGCGTTGGGGGCACTGCGAAGCGTCAAGCGGCTGATGCAGTTAAGCAGGGGAAAGTACAAATTCAAGATGCAAATGGTCGTTTTCAAATCAAAAATCCCTGCACGATATATTCTATGGTAAAACTGAATTTGATGACGTTTCAAATAAAATTCCTACTAACCTAAAACCTGTGCCCGGAACGATGAAAGTACACGCAGTCTGTACCAAAAATGGATCTCTTTTCACCAGAGCAACATCTTGCTATTATTTTAATTGCATGGAAATGTGTGAATAGTAACATGTGTGAAGGATGGCTGAGCCCAAACGCTAATTGCCAATCAGGTGAATCTGTTGCAGAACTTGTTGAAGGTGTAAAAGGGCTTAATGAAAACGATTATGTGGTTGCGATTTATGAAGATAATTGGTATGTCGGTAAGATTATTGAAGTAGATCTATCCGATAATGACGCAAAAATCACCTTTATGGAAGCTATACAAACAAAGGGCGATGAATCAAAATGTCGATGGCCAGCAAAACCGGATGTTCTTTGGGTCAACTTTAATGACATAATATCTCTTATTGAAGCACCAGTATCAATTGGAAAGTCACACAGACAATACAAGATCGACAGAGCAATATTGGAACCAATTCTTACCAAAGTAAATAAACAATTCGGGTTTTGAAAGATACGTTATATCATATACGTTAGTCTTAAAAAAGACAATTATACATCATAATTACCCGTTTTTTGTTAGTTAAATTAATAGTTTTCATATGTTGCATTGTTTAGAATTAAAATTATTCAGATTTATTAATATGTAAATTAGTTACGTTCATGATAGTAAATGATGGAATAGCAACAGATACGTTAAATAGTTGATTTTTGCTTTTGTTTCCTAAATATGTATTTGAAAAAGTTATTAACAATTTATCCGTTACGTACTTCATCATTTGTACAAACAATGCCCTTTTTTGTGACGATTTTTGTAGTCGCCCATTTTGCAAGTTTTGCCGTCAAATACGTTAAATATTAAAACAGGATATAGCTTACTTTCCTTTCAATTAGGAACAATAAAAATTCTAGTCCCGAGAAGTGGATTGCAGTTATTTCTTTTTATGTCATTTATCTCGCTCAACTTCAATTTTGTTCTTTATAAATAAAACCGTAAGAAATTCAATCTTTTCATTGTTTGTAAATAGTCTTGGATTGGAAGAAAGAGGTGCATATAGTGACTGCATTTTCTGTTTGAAATTGTTGAATTGGAGTTATTTTAGAACGCCTGGTGAGGGGTTTTAACAATCAGATAAATTCATCTTTCGGGACTGCATAAAATAACAATCCAGACAGATTTTCAGTAATATCACGTATTTGACACAATAAATTAGCTGTCAATATAAAAATGTGACATATAATTTTAGGATGAGTTATTTGAGGCGCGTTTACACATAAACATATTCTAAATGTGTTGATCATTTGAAATAACTCTTTTTGTAAAAAAAAGAAACGGTAAATATTTTTCAAAACGAATATTTTATTCAGTCTATTTAGTGGAGAATGCGTCTCACTGTAAAAAGTCCATGTTAAAAAACAAGAAATAACTGTTAAAAGTTACAATTTCGTGTGTTAAAAAACAAACTTATGTTAATTTGTGTAGATAAAATGTATTTTATTATTTTTGTAAAATTCGAAATTTTAACCATTTTTTTCGTGTATATTAACTGAAGTTTAATGTTAGTTTACACACACGCAGTAGTTTTACAACACACGCTGTATTCTCACAACACACGCTGTAATCTTACAACACACACTGTAGTCTTACAACACATGCTGTATTCTCACATCACACGCTGTAATCTCACAACACCCCCTGTAGTCTTACAACACACGCTGTAGTCTCACAACATCCCCTGTAGTCTTACAACACACGCTGTAGTCTCACAACACCCCCTGTAGTCTTACAACACACGCTGTGGTCTTACAACACCTGCACACATGAATTCACTTCATGAATTACCTTTTCGAGTCATAAACCGACAAAGAAGCCTAATAAAAATAAAGTTAGTCCACTTTTTTCCAATTTGTTAATTTAAATTCGAAGGCTATTATAAAACTGAAAATTTCTACCAAAGAAAGAAACCATAGACCTATGCATGACTCTGCTAAATTTTGTAGAAGACAAGTTTTGTCAAGGTGTCTGCATTTTGAGGTCTAAACATTCTCTTCTGATCTTATTCTGAAGTAAAACAAATTCCATTGCTATTGCTTTAAAAGCAGGTTTGGTTATTTTGAGACACTCAGCATTTATAAAACTCGATATTATAATTTGCATTTGAAAAAGGAGAAAAAAATATAGTAGTTGGTATCTGTTCATAAAATGGATCGTTTTATCGTGGAATAGTATTGACAATATATAGAACTGTGCAGCTCGACAATAGGCCTACAAAAGTTTTAAGGTTTGGTCAAGGAACTCGTTATAATTAGGCCTAGGCCTATAGCCTACTTGAAAATGTCGATCGAATGATCTGGTTTGCTATGTTTTGCAAAACGGGATATTCATGTAGGCCTATTGTTAATTTTTGCTATGAAATATTGTTACCGTTTTGACAAATCTGTTACCATTTTAATAAATTAATTTTGTTACCGTTTTGACCTGTAACCGTCTTAAATGGATACCGAATGAAAAGAAAATAAAATAGTGGAATATGTATAGCTATCAGAATTAAGGCCTATGTTGGTGTGCCTTATAAGACAGGTTCTGGACAGCGTGGACAATTCAACGCGGTTGTTGTTCTGCTTAGATTATTCTGAACGGCGAAACGAGCGGGACTGCTTAAATTGCGCCTCCTGTTTGGCGCCCTTTTGTCAGCTGATCACTTGTGGAAAAACTGCTGAACCATCGAAACCACTTTGAATCACGCGTGCTGCAAGTAAGTCTTCATTTTTATACGCCCACATGAAATGGGGGGCGTATATTGTCGTCACCCACATCCGTCCGTCTGTCCGTCGGTCCGTCCGTCCGTCCGTCCGTCCGTCCACAATTGCTCGTAAACACTCTACACGGTGTAATTCTTGACGGATTTAGATGCAACTTAATATGAGTGTTTATGATCACGCAAGGATGAACCCTATTGAAAATCAGCGAAATCGGAAAAAAATTAGTATGAGTTCGTGCCCTTGTTCTTGAATGGCTCGTAAACACTCTACAACGTGCAATTCTTGACCGATTTGGATGAAACTTGGTGTGAGAGTATGTTATAACTCAAGGATATACCCTATCGAAAATCAGCGAAATCGAAAAACATTTAGTATGAGTTATTGCCCTTGTTCTTGAAAACGCGCTCAATTTTAGCTTGTAAACACTCTTGAGAGAACAATTTTTAATGGATTTTAATGAAACTTGGCCTCAGTATTTGTTATCACCCAAGGATGAATCCCTATTGGAAACCAGTCAAATCGAAAAAAAATTAATATCAGTTATTGCCCTTGTTTTAAAAACGTGTTCAATTTTAAGCTTGTAAACACTCTACAAAGCACAGGTATTGACCGATTTTGACGAAACTTGCTGAAATTGTTTAATATCACCCAAGAATGAACCCTTTTGAAAATAGCACATATCGAAATATATTTAATAGGAATTATTGCCCTTGTTCTATAAAATGTGTTGGATTATGGTCTCGTAAACACTCTACATGTCACAATTCTTGAGCGATTTTGACATAACTTGGCATGAGTATTTGTAATCACCTAAGGATGAACCCTATTGAAATTCAGTTAAATCGAAAAATATTTAGTATCAGTTATTGCCCTTGTGTTTGAAAACGCGTTCAATTTTAGCTTGTAAATACTCTAGAAAGAACAATTCTTAATGGATTTTGATAAAACTTGGCTTGAGTATTTGTTTTTACCCAAGGATGAATCTTTTTGAAAATCAAATAAATCGAAATATATTTAGTGTCAGTTATTGCCCTTGTGTTTGAAAACGGGTTTAACTTTTTGGCTAATAAACACTCTAGAAGGTACAATTCATGACCAATGTTGACAAAACTCACTGAAATTGTTGGATATCGCAAGGGATGAGCAACTTAATGGATTTTGATAAAACTTGGCTTGAGTATTTGTTCAATCTGGCAGTGAACAAAAATTTGATGATTTTCACATGAATCATGATTTTAGTCCATCAAGCGTTGAATAGGCCTATTTACTGTCTGACTCTCCCCACCACAGAGAACCCTGCTCATGTCATCATCCAATAATTACCTACAAATTCGAAAACCTCGAAAACGGGATTAATGCTAGGGTGTCCTCCCCTCCCAAACCCTGAGATTATATATTATCAACCACTCTTACTAGTTAGATAGGCTACTTCAAAATAATGAAAATGAATTTACTGCAACAGCGACTACTCAACTACGGTCTACAGTCTGTCCTGACGCCACGGTCAAGCTAACTTGTGATTGGCTGGTTGTGATGTGAAAGGTTTAAAATGGGGTTCGACTTCGCAAAGACATAAAAATATTCTCTCCATCAACTTTATTTTTCAGATATCGGAAAACACGCTCCATCAACAAATCTCAATATCTAATACCCCTCTAGGGAACAATTGACAATTACCTAAGCAGGCACAATTATCCAGACACAAATGGAAATGGGAGGGTCTAATACTTCAAGTGGAACGTAACATCCCCCGGGCAAAAAAAAAATCATTTACTGATTTTACTAAAGACCCGACAATTTCCATTTGAGAACTGGTTTAGTACATTTAAAATATAACTAATGCGATCAAACACATTCAAAAGTACACTCAAAACAACAATTATGCAAGAATATGAGTAAAAATAGCAAATAGGTAACATGACCTTAAAAGGGCTACATGATATCAACTCACAACACAAATATATATCTAAATATGACAATATACATACTCAAAATAACCAATACATAATCATATCCACTTATGAAAAACCTATTAATGTGAGCAAAGGTAGAAAAGAGGTTCTAATATCATAACTTACTATACATAAACTCACTACAAAAATCTCATAATATTCTATCAACATACAATTCACAGTAAATACATGAAATATACAACACATATACATAATGAGTAAAGATAGAAAACGGAACAAACTGTACTGATAAATTCTAAGATTAGTTCTAACTCATGATACAATAATGGAAAGTTACAACGTTCACATTCCAATTACCAACTTACGAAACACATAATATAGAATAACCTTGAATATTTCTAAAACGATCGAAATAAATTTAGGGCCAACTATTTGTAGCTAGATAAAACTTAGAGGGAGAATAAGAAAAAACAACATTTTTAAATAACAGGCGGGGGTTTCAATTTAATGGATTTCTTAGCTTTGGCATTAAGTTTGGATTCATCTACCCAAAAGGCTAACTGAGCAGGTTCACCCTTAATATGAACTAAATATTCAAATTTTCCATTCGATTTTTGTCTCTGGCCAAGAACACGTTTAATCTTATGAAAACCAGTTTGTCCAGAAGAACTGTAACTACTATCGCCACATACAAAGTCACTATCATCGAAGCGAGCTGGTTTACGAATGGTGCGCGACGGACGCGTCTTACGTATCACTTCAGATATTACAGGAACACTTGGATTAACAGGAACATTTTCCAAAATATCAGTACTGGAAGATTCTGATTGTTCAACATTTACCTCTGGTAGAGGATCTTTCACTACTTTAGTTATAACCGAATCGGGAAAGTATGGCTGAGGATTTGGTATACGCACATAAGCCATCTTTAGTCTATCTAAATGTACTCCAACTATTTTCCAACTGTTTTCCAGAGTCTGGATCTTGAAGTGTCACAATATGAGGACTTGTAAAATTCTTTATAACATAAGGTCATTTGTAATTATACTGGAATTTTTGACCAGTTCCAGTGGGATCAACACGCAAAAAGACATAATCATCAACATTAACTTTTAAAGGACGGATATTCTCATTTGTCCGTTCTAACATCTTAGTTTGGGCCTTAAGGGCATTGGCTTTAACTTGTTCCCGAATTAATTCCAACTTCTGGTGTTGTTTACGAACAAAATCTTGAATGGTATGTGGAATGGTTTGCAACATAGTATCAGTCAACTGACCTGTTAATGGGAATCGGGGGCGAACTGCATACACAATTTCAAAAGGGGAAAAACCAAGGGAAGAGTTAACAGTATTATTGATAGAAAACACTATAGAAGATAGTTTGTCTTGCCATAAAATTTTGTTATGGGAAATAAAAGGAGTTAACCGTTCGGCTAAGGTTCTGTGTGAACGTTCACATGCTCCTAAACAGTGATGGGTAAAACTTGGTGTAAACTGTTGAGGGACACCTAATAAGTTACAAACTTCTTTAGTACACTGTGCAATATTCTCACGACCCATATCACTAACTAATGTATTACAAACACCATAAGTTGTAAACAATTGTACAAGAGAATTAGCTAAAGTTAAAGGATCACTATTAGCGACAGGTAACATAAAAACAAACTTACTAAACATATCGATAGCAGTAAATATATACGTATTGCCTGAAGTTGAAATAGGAACAGGTCCATATAAATCAATTTGCCATACTTCAAATGGAGCACATGGAGTGGGATAAGCAATGATTCCTGAGTGTGTGTGCGCTTTTGTTAATTTACGCTTTTGACAGTGTTCACATGAACGAACATAATTTGCAACAATTGTACTTTCGAAATAATATGTATTCTTAATTCTATCGATGGTATCCTGGATACCTCCATGACCTGCCATAGGGGAATCATGGTATAATTCTAGTAATTGCTTAACTAAAGCATGCGGAATGACAAGTTGATAATGGTCTAATAACATGGCACGTTTTGATTTAGCCACTCTAGCTCGAAATAATACATTATCAACAACCGTGTATACTAGTAGACGTTTTGCTAATTTTTGAGATAAGGGAGTCTTACCCTTAATATAATAATCTATTATAGGTTTCAAGGAAACGTCTGAATATTGTAACTCGGCAAAATTTTGAAGAGTATAATTAAAGTGACGTAAAAGTTGAATTTGACTAGCATCAAGATTGAATTTATTATCAGGAATGATGGTCGTATCGGTAAACACCTCTGTATCTGAGGGATGTGATTGTATAATATCAGAATTAAGTATAGTATCACTAGTATCAACTTCAACTGAGCAAGCCATATAGGAATCAAGTATATCAGCTTTATCATTAGTACAATCTAAACTTAAATTTGCAACCTTAATTAAGCATTCATCATTATCATTATTAACAATACTATCTTTAACAATATTTCCAGCTGTGTTGCAATCATCTAAAATATTAACAAAATAATTGTAACTAGCCAAAGATTGTACATTAGTAACAGGGGTGTATATACGATTTGACTGGACTTTCTTTGTACGCTTAGGGCTATGATCTAAAATATTATCCTCCGTATCACCATCATATTCATCATTGCAGAGATTACAAACGGGAATGTTAGACACATGATCATCATAATTTCCAATAAGATCCGACAAAGTCTTTCCTCCTGGTAAAGTGACAGGCGTTTGCTTTTCAGGTACGAACTTAAAGTGAGGATCATCCTCAACTGGACTGTCAATAGTGGGATCCTTGGTAGAAATAGCACGAGAAAGGGCATCAGGTACGATCATCTGAGCTGCAGGTTTATACTGAATATCACAGTCGAACTGTTGTAACAAGGCAATCCAACGTTCATAAATTGCACCTTGGAGTTTTTTCTGGAAAAGGGGTTTTAAAGCTTGATGATCACATTCGACTACAAAATGTCTGCCACGTAAATACGGAGCACCATCCAATACACTAACTGTTACACCTAACAATTCAAGTTTAGTGGGTCCATAAGAAGTTTGCCACTTCGAAAGGCCTTTTGATCCAAATTTCACAATACGAGTACGATCCTTTAGGCATGTACCTTTTGGAAAGTCAGCTTCAGGATGAACTTGGTACAACATATAACCTATGCCTTTGGAAGAAGTATCAACACTAAGGTAAAAGGGAAGATCATATCTGGGAAATGCTAAAACAGGCGAGTTGATGAGCATGTCTTTAAGTTTATCAAAAATATTTTGATGTAAAGTGTCCCATCTAAAAGAAATGTCTTTCTTTAAAAGAAAATTCAAAGGTTGAACTATGGCACTATAATTCGGAAGGAATCGTCTAAACCAATTCATCAGGCCCAAAAATCGTCGCAAGTCTTTAACAGATATCGGAGCTGGAAAATTCTTGATTGCATTTACTTGAGAATCAGGAGCCTTGATTCCTTCACGCGAAATTTCATGTCCCAAATATAAGCATTTTGATTGGGCAAAGAAACATTTCTTTGGGTTTAACTTTAGCCCAGCTTGACGCAACCTTTCGAAAACTTGCTGTAAATCACTTAAATGTTTCTCGAAAGTAGAACTATATATCAATATATCATCAAGATAACATAAGACGGATGAAAACGTAAGTCCATTAAAAACTTTGTCCATAAGTA
This sequence comes from Nipponacmea schrenckii, assembly GCA_030562195.1. Lineage (NCBI taxonomy): Eukaryota > Metazoa > Mollusca > Gastropoda > Lottiidae > Nipponacmea > Nipponacmea schrenckii. The sequence goes on from CM060201.1 coordinate 32,004,662, forward strand.
ACTGGAAACTGTTCGGTGAAGTTTTAAGACCCATAGGAAGACGTAGAAATTTATATGTCCCAAAACATGTTGTAAAAGCAGTATATTTGGAAGAGTCTTCATCTAAAGCCATCTGGAAAAAGCCACTACTCAAATCTATAGACGTAATATAAAGGGGAGGTGTTGTGGAAAATGATTCAGTTAACTCTTGAAGATCTGGAATGGAATAATTAAAGTCCTTTGTCTGAGAGTTCAAATACCGGAAATCCACACAGAATCTGAATGAAGACAAACTCTTCTCTTTTGAAGCTGGCGGAGTCTGGTTGACAGAGGCTGTTCGTTTTGACACTAAAACAACTGGACTGGTAATTGGTAAATCTTCAATCGCATTTACAGCGGAGATAACACCTTGCTGAAGAAGTTCATCTAATTGGTGTCTTAACACTTCTTTTTTATCAGGTGGGAGTTTGTATGGACGCTGGTATTTTGGAACAGCCCCATCCTTCAAATGAATCTTGTGTTTTACCAAAGTTGTCAAACCTAAATCAGGGGTTGAAGTTGTTGTGAAAAGATCCTTGTTATCACTCAAAAATAGTTGTAAAGTCTTCAGTTCATCAGGTTTCACATCAGTTCTGGTAAAATCGAGGTTGGACAAAAAGTTATCAGGTGTAGTTAAAACATTTACATGATTTAACTGAAAAGCATCTAAATTCTCAGAATCTGTACTCTGCATACTAGTGTCATGAGGAAAAATCGAATAAGTATCATCTATCACTGTAAAATAAGCAAGTCTAGTTCCTTTACAAATTGTTTGATGATTAGATGTTAGGTTTAAAAGTTTTACAGGAACATGTCGGTTCGTATTCACAACACACAGGCTTTTACATACTAGTACATTCTTATTGATAATGTTATTATGAATAGTACATACACCCTGAACACCACAATATATACCAGGATCAGTTATTTTACCGAATACAACAATTTCACTATTAGGCGGAATCTCGATTGTTTTCACACATCGTACCGTAGTTTTAGGAGCAAAACCCGTAGAGCTATCATTAAAGTCAAGTATAACACCGGCATGATATAAAAATGGCAAGCCTAAAATAATCGGCTGAGACAAAGTTTGAAGGACAAAAAATCAAATTTAAAAGTTGCACATTTGTAGATAAATTGCAACACAACTGAACATAATATAGGAATCTTTTGGCCACTAGCTACAGAAACAAAATGAGATACATTGTTAACATTAGTTTTACACAAATCAGGAATATGATCAAACAAATCTTTACTAATTAAATTCAAAGCACTACCAGAATCTAACAATGCATTACATTTAAGGTTACCAAACGAAATAGGCAAATACATAAACTTAAAGGGCTTTTTACTATTATTTTTATCTATTTGGGCACATTCATGTTTTTACTGTCCCAAGGATTGTGCTCTTGTATCCTTGGGGGCATCAAGTTTCCCGAAAATTGCAATTGAGGACAATTCTTTCGAATATGGCCTGGCTGGTGGCAATTAAAACAAGTAGACGGATAAGTTTTTTGAGATCTATAAGAAGGGTAGGGTCGATTTTGATAATCCATAGGGGGTGGAATGGGCAAAGGGGCAGTCTGATTATTATAAGCTTGGGAAAAACTATGATAGTTGTAGGGCAATGGGGCATTCTGATCATTGAAAGGGGCTTGAGCAAGACTCTGATAACTTGTAGGTGGGTTGGGGCGGGGTGTGACTTGATAAATAGGTAATTGTTGCTTTAATTGATTATTCAAAGGTGGCATATGATAAGGTCTAGAAGGTCGACTTTAACCATACAATTCTCCCATTTGGGCTGCATGCAAAGCAGATATCAAAGAATCTGGGTTTCTGGCTCTAACAAAATATGATAAAGTAGGCGGCAAACTATCAATAAATTTAAAAATAAAATCTTCTTCAGCTTTGTTCCTTTTTCCAATATTAAAGAGTGAAGTTCTGTCAGACTCATATTAGGTAAAAGAGTTATATTATTGAAGGCAACATTTTCAGCTAACTTCATGTTATCACTGTCACCGGAAAATCTATTTCTGAAAGCACCCATAAATATCTTCCAGTCGGTCTTCAAGGATTCATCTAAATATAAAAACCATTTGGCTGCTGGTCCCTTTAAACATAGATGGAAAGCTGCAATCTTTCTCGAGTCGGATTTGATGCCGTCCAATGTGTCACTGGATGTAAATTCAGCTAGAAATTGGTCAACTTTAGTGCAGTCAATGCCATCAAATTTTGATTACATTACACGAGGTTGCTACAGTAGGCACAGGTGTGTCATCTTCAATTATTAAACCACGTCTAGGCACAGACTTAGATTTGGACGCTCCAAGACTTTCAATATCCTCAAACATATTAAAATCGTCGAAAATACTTGATTTGGCGAATGTGGATCGTGAAGGAGGTGTACAAAACCCATCATAATCGTCATGCGATTTCTTACTCTTGTCCATGATGATGGTAGCGGCGGTAGGCCCAACTTCAAAACATTCACGTGTGAAGAAAAATGTTAATAATAAGGAAACAAACCACATAGAGAAGCATAAAGTTCACATAACACATCCAAATATAAAGTTCAAAATGTTGGCAACTCCACCATGTGATGTGAAAGGTTTAAAATTGGGTTCGACTTCGCAAAGACATAATAATATTCCCTCCATAAACTTTATTTTTCAGATAGGGAACAATTGACAATTACCTAAGCAGGCACAATTATCCAGACACAAATGGAAATGGGAGGGTCCAATACTTCAAGTGGAACGTAACATGGTGTTATTGAATCCGTTCCTAAACACTCAACTCAAAAGAGTGTAGCCTAGGCCTAGAGATTGCACGCAGCCATGCCAACACTATGGTTCTTTCTTTTGGTATTCTATGCATTTTCACCGGTGTACCAAATCTCCCTTTGTCTCCGTATTTATTGTGACAGTCTTTGAGGGCAAAGTAATAAATGCTTTCCGGTCTTTTTTGGTTTTTTGGTATATTGGTATTTTGGTTTTTGTTACCGAAAATGAATCCGACGACAAGGAAAGATAATTTTTGCAAGGGGCGATAACTCTAAAAGTCGAAAACCTTCATTTTTTTTCTTGAATTATTTCATTTCAGAATGAGGAATACAGGTACATTCATTTAATTCATGTAAAAACTTTCTACAAATCGGTAGGCAGGCTAATCACAACGTTGCCAAGTCCAGGTTGTCAGGGTCGACGTTTTTCGATTGTCTATTGTCATATTGTTATTCAAATTTTAACAGTTAGAAAATGGAGCAACTTCAACAAATTCTTGCTATTTTTCGGAGTTTGAAAAAAAGGTATCTTGTTGTTTGAAAATGTAACTTTTTCTGACAGGCTTTCATTCGATTTTTCAACTATTTATCTGTGGCCTAGGCCTATATAGGGTTCTCATTCGAAATTCACGCTTTGCTGTGGTAAATTAGAAATTGAAAGTAAATCGAGCGAGGGCCATGAAGATTGGCCTACAGCACTTTGTTAAGAATTTGGCAGACATAGATGGAAGGATGTAATGTTCAATGAGTTTATGATCATAGACTAGCTTAGTGTTGGCACAATCTTAAATGGATCTTTAGGAAGATACTGAAAATGGTGACTTCTTAACTAATATTTTGAGCTAGGCCTACCGGGTGGGTTTCAAAAGCCTACCGCCAACCGCTGCCAACCGGCCTACCGGAAGGAAAAAAATGCGCCAAAATAGATATTGTTAAATTTAAGGATCGTAGATTTTCATACAATAAAACGAAAGTATTCAATTTGACGAAACTTTTGTCGACTTCAAAATTATGGAATCAAAATTATTTTAAAAATGAAACGAAAAAAATAAATATTTTCTTTTCGTGTTCAGCGATGCTTTTCTTCACATTAACTGATACAATCCATGCCAAAAAAGCAATAATCTAATTTGTATTCAAATGGGACACACAATTAACCGTAAAAGTACCCTTAAATCTGTTTTAAATGATCACGACAGGAAGGTCGTTTGTTTCAGAGTTACTTCCCTTAATTTATTTATTTAACGTCGTCGGCATCATGGATGATCAACAAGACCAAGGGATCTTTCTTCCACCTTTTAGAATTTGACGTAGACTATAATGATTCTGCGAATGCTCCTCCTGTTAATGCAACCAAATCAGCAGTATTTTTAGTTGATAAAACGCTTCGCAAAGACTGGAGGCACACTTCCAGCACTTGGAAAAATCAGGTTTCCAGATACAGAACATTTAGGCCTAAAGAAAAAGATGGAACTGATGCCGATGGGATAAGATCGCAAGGATTAACTTTGAAAAAATTCTAAAATGTGGAAGATCCCTTGGCCTTGTTGATCATCCATGATGCCGACGACGTTAAAGGGATAATAGGCGTTAGAATACACTCGTCCTACGGCTTATATTTGTATTTCATATTGACTATTAGTTAAATAAGTATGCATCCCACACTTTACCAAATTTTAAAAAGCCACAATAGAAATATATTCGGAATTTTAAAAAAAAGTGAGCCAGCGAAGATTCCATTCAGTTTGAGAATAAAAGCGTCTGGTAAATCAACGCTAAAACATCATTGTGGAACTCAACAGTAGGGGTCAAGGACGCGTGAAAAAGCACATGTTAGAGTTACTTCCCTTTATATTTACACTTTTGAAAATCGCTTGATGGATGGCTCAAGCTTTTTATGATTAGCTACTTTATTTTGGGGATTTATCGGATTTTAGAGGGATTTTGATGTATAGGTAAGTCCACTGATGGATATATACTGTTACTGTCCAAATTTGAGTGAACTTAAAATTTTATGTTCGTTCTAACGCCTATTATCCCTTTAAATAAATAAATTAAGGGAAGTAACTCTGAAACAAACGAGCTTCCTGTCGTGATCATTTAAAAAAGATTTAAGGGTACTTTTACGGTTAATTGTGTGTCCCATTTGAATACAAATTAGATTATTGCTTTTTTGGCATGGATTGTATCAGTTAATGTGAAGAAAAACATCGCTTAACACGAAAAGAAAATATTTATTTTTTTCGTTTCAATTTTAAAATAATTTTGATTCCATAATTTTGACGTCAACAAAAGTTTCGTCAAATTGAATACTTTCGTTTTATTGTATGAAAATCTACGATCCTTAAATTTAACAATATCTATTTTGGCGCATTTTTTTCCTTCCGGTAGGCCGGTTGGCAGCGGTTGGCGGTAGGCTTTTGAAACCCACCCGGGCCTACCAGTAGGCTATGTCTAGCAATATTGATTCTTTTGACTTTTCTTTATTTCACCAAAAAGTGGCCGAAATTTCAGATTCTCATGACAAAATATAATACTCTGAACACAGAAACCAGCGATAAAGAGGAATCAGACAGAAGTCTAATATCAAAGAGGAAAGTTATAAAACTAAGGGTGGGGAAATTGAAGAGTTAAAGAAATGTTTGAACTATTCTGAATGAGACAGAATCGGAACAATCACAAACTGAAAGTAAAAGACAGATGGAAAAACATTTAGATTGAGTGAATTAGAGAAACTGGAAAAGGAACAAACCAGAAATGGAGAAGGAACAATTTGACAGTAAACACTAAACAGCAATTATCAAAAATTAAATCAGCCATTACCAACTAAAGAAAATTTACTAACAGGATTTTAGAATTTTAGCTGATACTCAGACACAAGAAATATCAGCTCTACAATTCAAGTTGACTTCTGAACAGTTGAAACATGAACACATAGTAAAAGGTATGTTGATTATTTTTAGAGATAAAATGGTTTACTTTACGAATAATAACCAATAATCTGGTTTTTGTGAATGAATTGAAATTTGTGTTTACACGCAATTAATGCTTTTGTAAACTATTAAATGAAACTGGTTTTGACATGGTTTTGTATAAAAAGAATATGCCTAAGCCTCGAAATAGATTGTCTTTTCCGTTAACTTCAATCAAATGTCCTCAGTCATAACAGATCAGTTGTGAAAAATAGTTATTCTGGCTACACCATTATGTTGTATCTTTCTTAGTATACGGTAACTGATATAATATTGTTGAATGTCAAATCGACGCCTTTGTTTTTGGGGGTTTTTCATTTTCTCTCATTGTACACTGTATCATCTTTGTTCATAAACATGAGCAAAGTAGGACGTTTAAATTATCGTACTTGAGGCAGTTACAACATATGAATTCCATTTTATTATTATTTTAGGGTTTCACAAAAAAACGACGATATCATAATTTCTCTCAAGTCTCAGATAAATAAAGCCACTTGCAGAAACGATTGGTTGAACCGATAAAGTGAGTGTGTCATCTTAATTTGTTAACTTTAGCAGGAATCCTCGTAATATTAGTTATAGTGTCCTGTTATTTTTTAAGCACACCTTGATGTTAGCATTTTAGCAAATAATATTTTATGATTTTTTAATATGGACACATGAGCAAATTTGAAATCATATGGGGCAACCACTCAAATATAATAATAAATATATTAAAAAGAAAAATGATGCTTTGATGGGTTAAATATTGCTTAAGGTCAGGCCTTGCATTGTCAGGTATTAGTCTCCTGGTCAGAATATCATTATGTACTATATATTCTACTTTATATAGAATAAAACTGTTCGGCATGTAAATCTGAATTCTCACTCTTCCATAGAAAAGAGGGGGGGGGGGGTACACATTTTTATTTTATGAATAGAATATTATAGTGTCGTATTATTCCTAGTCATTTCTCTTCCAATTTCAGCACCATTGTAGACTATGTGGTAAAATATTTTGTTGTAATTGTTGTAACACTTGGATGATGACACCTAGTTAGCAGGTAAGCTTTTTCTTGATTCTGTTTATCAGAATGGTTCTTTCAATTTGGAATTTTTTTTTTTTTATTTTATTTTTTTTTATCTACTGACATTTTCACTTGTAAGCTCTTTTGCCTTTTTAATGACCTACATCAAAACTCTGCGATAGTGTAAAACCCTTTTTTCGATGTTTTTATTTTTATGAATAGAATATTATAGTGTCGTATTATTCCTAGTCATTACTCTTCCAATTTCAGCACCATTGTAGACTATATGGTAAAATATTTTGTTGTAATTGCTGTAACACTTCGATGGTGACACCTAGTTAGAAGGTAAGCTTTATCTTGATTCTGTTTATCAGAATGGTTCTTTCAATTTGGAATTTTTTTTTTTATTTATTTTTTTTTTTTATCTACTGACATTTTCACTTGTAAGCCCTTTTGCCTTTTTAATGACCTACATCAAAACTCTGCGATAGTGTAAAACCCTTTTTTCGATGTTTTTATTTTTATGAATAGAATATTATAGTGTCGTATTATTCCTAGTCATTACTCTTCCAATTTCAGCACCATTGTAGACTATATGGTAAAATATTTTGTTGTAATTGTTGTAACACTTGGATGGTGACACCTAGTTAGAAGGTAAGCTTTATCTTGATTCTGTTTATCAGAATGGTTCTTTCAATTTGGAATTTTTTTTTATTTATTTATTTTTTTTTTAATCTACTGACAGTTTCACTTGTGAGCTCTTTTGCCTTTTTAATGACCCACATCAAAACTCTGCGATAATGTGAAACCCTTTTTTTGATGTTTTTATTTTATGAATAGAATATTATAGTGTCGTATTATTCCTAGTCCCCATTACTCTTCCAATTTCAGCACCATTGTAGACTATATGGTAAAATATTTTGTTGTAATTGTTGTAACACTTGGATGGTGACACCTAGTCAGAAGGTAAGCTTTATCTTGATTCTGTTTATCAGAATGGTTCTTTCAATTTGGAATTTTTTTAATTATTTTTATTTTTTTTTATCTACCGACATTTTCACTTGTAAGCTCTTTTGCCTTTTTAATGACCTACATCAAAACTCTGCGATAGTGTGAAACCTTTTTTTTGATGTTTTTATTTTTATGAATAGAATATTATAGTGTCGTATTATTCCTAGTCATTACTCTTCCAATTTCAGCACCATTGTAGACTATATGGTAAAACATTTTGTTGTAATTGTTGTAACACTTGGATGGTGACACCTAGATAGAAGGTAAGCTTTATCTTGATTCTGTTTATCAGAACGGTTCTTTCAATTTGGAATTTTTTTTTTTATTTATTTATTTTTTTTTTTTTATCTACTGACATTGTCACTTGTAAGCTCTTTTGCCTTTTTAATGACCTACATCAAAACTCTGCGATAATGTGAAACCTTCTTTTGATGTTTTTGACGGGAAAAGTGTAGTAACTGAGAGTAATCTTGACTTTGTGACTTTTCAGAAAAAAACAAAACTATCCAACCTTCAGTCATGCACTTCTTTTAAGGCTGATAATTGTACAATATTACTCAGTTCCATGAAAATCTGCAAAGGGTACTTGCACCTTCCACCAAGGCAATAACTGATGAAACATTTGTCAATATTTTAGTGTGAGTGTTGGTTAAGCCTATTGGAAATCATAACAAAATCCGTCTACAAGCTAAAAAATCAAACGCGTTTTACAGTACAAGGTCAAATATTTTTTTTTTCCGATATTTTTAATTTTAATTAGGGTCCATCCTTGTGTGGTAATAAAACGATTTCAGCAAATTTAGATAAAGAGCAACATTTTTTCCCTATTCCATTTTATTCACCTGAACAAACAATACACTTCCATCAGAGCCAGACACAATGATCCAACCACACAGTTGAATACAAAATCTCATGACAACGCTTGGTAGGGAATTCTTGCTGGCTTACTGGTGCTGGTGCTGGTGCTGGTCCTTTTTGTGCACTCCTTAAACCCCTCGACCACCATTACATAAAATCCCCTCCTTCCAAATGATTCATTATAATTCTGAGTCACCCCGTAACTTTGATGAGGCAAACAACAGTTTGCGTTATGCTGGCACCTATTAGCCCTACTGGTTTGAAAGTATTACATGATTTAAAGCTGGAATAAGTCAGTGATTTATTTTCTAATGCTGATGGGGTTTCCATAAAAAAGCTCTGTACAGTCCAGAACACAGAACAGTTCTTGTGTCTGTCACTAAAGTTAGTAAAGCAATCGAGTTACTTTCAGTTCAGTGAAGTGTATTATGATGCAGGTGTGTTGCCATTAAGACTTGTGCATGAATTAAAAAATACTCTAGAAACTGATCTCATCCTTGCCACGAAAGAAAACTCATCTGCCTTCACATGTTCTGTTTGGTCTGAAATAAAATGCAATACAATACAATTAATTTCCAAGAATTAACAAGATAACAAGAACAGTTATGGATGGATAAACCCATCTTTTGTATGCGATAATTTTTGCTCTATTAGCATTGAGTAGGCCTATTTACTGTCTGACTCTCCCCACCACAGAGAACCCTGCTCATGTCATCCTCCAATAATTACCTACAAATTCGAAAACCTCGAAAACGGGATTAATGCTAGGGTGTCCTCCCCTCCCAAACCCTGAGATTATATATTATCAACCACTCTTACTAGTTAGATAGGCTACTTCAAAATAATAAAAATGAATTTACTGCATCAGCGACTACTCAACTACGCCGCGGTCAAGCTAACTTGGACAGCTTCGGCCGAATTGTGATTGGCTGGTGTTATTGAATCCGTTCCTAAACAGTAGTGTGTTCCTCGATTTAGAAAGTTGGGACTTCTTATTGTGGCAGGTGAAGACTTGGTACCTCTTGGAAAATCATCTGAACTAAAGGGGCGAAAAACACTCAACTCAAAAGAGTCTAGCCTAGGCCTAGTGATTGCACGCAGCCATGCCAACACTATGGTTCTTTCTTTTGGTATTCTATGCAATTTCACCGTTGTACCAAATCTCCCATTTTCTCCGGATTTATTGTGACAGTCTTTGAAGGCAAAGTAATAATGCTTTCCGGTCTTTTTTGGTTTTTTGGTATTTTGGTTTTTGTGTATACCGAAAATGAATCCGACAAGGAAAGATAATTTTGGCAAGGGGCGATAACTCTAAAAGTCGAAACGGGGAAAACCTTCATTTTTTTTTTCTTGAATTATTTCATTGCAGAATGAGGAATACAGGTACATTCATTTAATTCATGTAAAAACTTTCTACAAATGGGTAGGCAGGCTAATCACAACGTTGCCAAGTCCATGTTGTCAGGGTCGACGTTTTTCGATTGTCTATTGTCATATTGTTATTCAAATTTTAACAGTTAGAAAATGGAGCAACTTCAACAAATTCTTGCTATTTTTCGGAGTTTGAAAAAAAGGTATCTTGTTGTTTGATGATGTAACTTTTTCTGACAGGCTTTCATTCGATTGTCCAACTATTTATCTGTGGCCTAGGCCTATATAGGGTTCTCATTCGAAATTCACGCTTTGCTCTGGTAAATTAGAAATTGAAAGTAAATCGAGCGAGGGCCATAAAGATTGGCCTACAGCACTTTGTTAAGAATTTGGCAGAGAATAGATGGAAGGATGTAATGTTCAATGAGTTTATGATCATAGACTAGCTTAGTGTTGGCACAATCTTAAATGGATCTTTAGGAAGGCCTAAAGATACTGAAAATGGTGACTTCTTAACTAATATTTTGAGCTATAGGCCTAGGCCTACCAGTAGGCTATGTCTAACAATATTGATTCTTTTGACTTTTCTTTATTTCAGGTGTAATGAAGCACTGAAAGAAAACGAGAACCTTGCAATAGACCTAAAAAGAAAAGGGTTGTTAGCCGATGAGGCAACATTAGAAGTTCAATCTGGCAGTGAACAAAAATTTGGTGATTTTCACATTCATGATTTTAGTCCATCAATTTTCCAGTCAGATTTAATGAAAGCAGTGATTGAAAAACAGCACCTCAATCAGGAAATATTGGAATTAAAGGCAATTGTTCACCAAAAAGTGGCCGAAATTTCAGATTCTCATGACAAAATATAATACTCTGAACACAGAAACCAGCGATAAAGAGGAATCAGACAGAAGTCTAATATCAAAGAGGAAAGTTATAAAACTAAGGGTGGGGAAATTGAAGAGTTAAAGAAATGTTTGAACTATTCTGAATGAGACAGAATTGGAACAATCACAAACTGAAAGTAAAAGACAGATGGAAAAACATTTAGATTGAGTGAATTAGAGAAACTGGAAAAGGAACAAACCAGAAATGGAGAAGGAACAATTTGACAGTAAACACTAAACAGCAATTATCAAAAATTAAATCAGCCATTACCAACTGAAGAAAATTTACTAACAGGATTTTAGAATTTTAGCTGATACTCAGACACAAGAAATATCAGCTCTACAATTCAAGTTGACTTCTGAACAGTTGAAACATGAACACATAGTAAAAGGTATGTTGATTATTTTTAGAGATAAAATGGTTTACTTTACGAATAATAACCAATAATCTGGTTTTTGTGAATGAATTGAAATTTGTGTTTACACGCAATTAATGCTTTTGTAAACTATTAAATGAAACTGGTTTTGACATGGTTTTGTATAAAAAGAATATGCCTAAGCCTCGAAATAGATTGTCTTTTCCGTTAACTTCAATCAAATGTCCTCAGTCATAACAGATCAGTTGTGAAAAATAGTTATTCTGGCTACACCATTATGTTGTATCTTTCTTAGTATACGGTAACTGATATAATATTGTTGAATGTCAAATCGACGCCTTTGTTTTTGGGGGTTTTTCATTTTCTCTCATTGTACACTGTATCATTTTTTGTGAAACCCTAAAATAATAATAAAATGGAATTCATATGTTGTAACTGCCTCAAGTACGATAATTTAAACGTCCTACTTTGCTCATGCTCACAAAGTAGGACGTTTAAATTATCGTACTTGAGGCAGTTACAACATATGAATTCCATTTTATTATTATTTTAGGGTTTCACAAAAAAACGACGATATCATAATTTCTCTCAAGTCTCAGATAAATAAAGCCACTTGCAGAAACGATTGGTTGAACCGATAAAGTGAGTGTGTCATCTTAATTTGTTAACTTTAGCAGGAATCCTCGTAATATTAGTTATAGTGTCCTGTTATTTTTTAAGCACACCTTGATATTAGCATTTTAGCAAATAATATTTTATGATTTTTTAATATGGACACATGAGCAAATTTGAAATCATATGGGGCAACCACTCAAATATAATAATAAATATATTAAAAAGAAAAATGATGCTTTGATGGGTTAAATATTGCTTAAGGTCAGGCCTTGCATTGTCAGGTATTAGTCTCCTGGTCAGAATATCATTATGTACTATATATTCTACTTTATATAGAATAAAACTGTTCGGCATGTAAATCTGAATTCTCACTCTTCCATAGAAAAGATGGGGGGGGGGTGGGGTTACACATTTTTATTTTATGAATAGAATATTATAGTGTCGTATTATTCCTAGTCATTTCTCTTCCAATTTCAGCACCATTGTAGACTATGTGGTAAAATATTTTGTTGTAATTGTTGTAACACTTGGATGATGACACCTAGTTAGCAGGTAAGCTTTTTCTTGATTCTGTTTATCAGAATGGTTCTTTCAATTTGGAATTTTTTTTTTATTTATTTTTTTTTTTTTTTATCTACTGACATTTTCACTTGTAAGCTCTTTTGCCTTTTTAATGACCTACATCAAAACTCTGCGATAGTGTAAAACCCTTTTTTTGATGTTTTTATTTTTATGAATAGAATATTATAGTGTCGTATTATTCCTAGTCATTTCTCTTCCAATTTCAGCACCATTGTAGACTATGTGGTAAAATATTTTGTTGTAATTGTTGTAACACTTGGATGATGACACCTAGTTAGAAGGTAAGCTTTATCTTGATTCTGTTTATCAGAATGGTTCTTTCTATTTGGAATTTTTTTTTATTTATTTTTTTTTTTTATCTTCTGACATTTTCACTTGTAAGCTCTTTTGCCTTTTTAATGACCTACATCAAAACTCTGCGATAGTGTGAAACCCTTTTTTTGATGTTTTTATTTTTATGAATAGAATATTATAGTGTCGTATTATTCCTAGTCATTACTCTTCCAATTTCAGCACCATTGTAGACTATATGGTAAAATATTTTGTTGTAATTGCTGTAACACTTGGATGGTGACACCTAGTTAGAAGATAAGCTTTATCTTGATTCTGTTTATCAGAATGGTTCTTTCAATTTGGAATTTTTTTTTTTATTTATTTATTTTTTTTTTATCTACTGACATTTTCACTTGTAAGCCCTTTTGCCTTTTTAATGACCTACATCAAAACTCTGCGATAGTGTAAAACCCTTTTTTCGATGTTTTTATTTTTATGAATAGAATATTATAGTGTCGTATTATTCCTTGTCATTACTCTTCCAATTTCAGCACCATTGTAGACTATATGGTAAAATATTTTGTTGTAATTGCTGTAACACTTCGATGGTGACACCTAGTTAGAAGGTAAGCTTTATCTTGATTCTGTTTATCAGAATGGTTCTTTCAATGGGGAACCAAACTCGCGAGTTGTCTTTCCTTGATGTAGGGGGCGCGGCGACTATTGCGGTCCTAAAGCGTTGTGTGCAATCATGGCCGACCATGTAAATAGTAAGCGTGATTTTGGTTTATGGGACCTATCTAAACTTTGAAAAGGAACTAAATCTAAAATAGGGCAGGTTTCTGGTAGAAAAAACATTAAACCAAAAGTTACAATCAGTTTTACCCGTCGGCTAAGCTTCGAACGAATACGTCCGCTGAAAGTTTGTGAGAATCGAAAGTAGACCTAGTCAAGTGACAGCCGGGGTTTGGACAAATTTCCTTCGCGACTGTCGTTTGTTGATTATTGGAGTCGAAAAATACTTAAAATCTTAATGATAATCTTAGATAATCATTGTTTTATCCCAGACAAGACAAATGATTACTATGTATGATTGTAGGCATGATTCAATAGGCCTAGGCTAATACTATTAATACTAGGCCTACCGTATGCTAACTACGGTGGTCTTCTAGTTCTACTGACCGGTCTACTGCCCGGACTGATACAGTACAAGGCTAGTGCTTATTGAATTTTGAATTTTCCTCACGTCACAAGTAATCAAAATATAATTGTCAATTAATTTCCATTCTCAAAGAATGGCTTCTACTTTAGGTTCTATAGAAATATAAAGTTTTAAAATTTTCCCATGGCATTGAACATATTACCCTACAAGTCATAGAAATTTTTAGAAAAAAATGAACCACATTTCAAAATATTTTTTTATTGTTGCCATTTTAAAAACCTTTTTAAGTCAATCTAAGGCTATCAGAATTATTTTTGTGGCCACACAGTAGGCTAGGCCTACATACATTAATATGGTAGGCCTAGTAGTTCTAATCTTATTTGTATCATTGAAATATTAACCTTAAAACAAGTTTAGATGTAGTCAAGGGTTTTTGAAAATCCCAACCATGGCCATTTAATTTATACTTAAAATTGGAAATATGATTTTATAGAGGGGAATTTCAGACTGAAATTTGGATCCAACTCACAGTTTGTAGGCAAAGAGGGAAATGTGTTCTTTAAGGACCCAAAAATACATTCTGAGTATATTTTTTAGGGCACAATGTAGTCAGTGAGGCTAGTTGAGTATTTTGGTTTGATTTATGGTAATACTAGCCCCAGATCTAATATTTTCCTTTGCGCTTCACTTAAAAGAAATTCAAAACTTAATCCTTCCAAAATTATGTTGAAAATTTCCTTGAACAAAAACCTTCAGTTCAAGTAGGATTTCAACCTATTAGTTCTGTGGTTGAATTGTTAAAAATTTAAAGATTTTCTTTTTTAGGGTTGTATTTATTGACAGAAATAAAAATCTTGAACATAGGTATTGGAAAAAAATATTTATTGGTTACTCCAAATTATGACATTTACAAAGATATCAATCAATATCAAATTTACTCTACTGAAATAAGAAGCAACCCACTGCTGTCTTGAACAATTTGAAAAGAAACTTGACAATGACTCACGAAAATCCTAAACGAATAGTTTTCTGAAGTATTTGAGGCTAACATCAACAGACTCTTTTTTTTTTAAAATCAGAATGCCGAGCAGAAATGAAAATAGTGATGGCAATCATAATGCGCCAACATTTATAATGGCAGTCGATTTGTCTGGGAGGTTGACAAGAGTTATCAATGAATGAAAGATTTTTCATGATATTAATCAAAGTTCATCCTTGGGTGATTAGGAACACTCCACCAAGTTTCATCTGTTGTTTCTTCAGACCACTGGAAAACTGATGGAACAGATACAGGCTTTCCTGACATCTCAAAGGAATTGTTCCTGAAAAAAAAATATATAATCATAAGGTCATGATTTGTAGAAATAAAGTATAAACTTACATGCAGTTCCTTTCCAGCAGCAGTATTTTTCAATTCACAAAAACACACTAGCTAGTATTCACCAAGAAATAAAAAAACTGTTGTCTTGGAAGCAAATATGAGATTGGATGCACTCAAAGACTTTCACAACAGCCTAATTGCTGTGGGTTTTTTTTCAGTTTAGCCTCTGGTAACAGTTAATGAGGTCAGTTGACCAAATGCCTATTTTGTAAAATTGAATGTTTAAAAAATGTGTAAAATACAAAAAACTTTTAACTCACCTAAATATGTTAACCTGTGTTTTTAACTATGGCCTTTGTCCACAAGACTGGCATGAGTTACCTGAAAAAAAGAAATGAAACAAGCAGAACAGAACAAAAATAATTTCAGGGAAAAAAATCAACATTAGGGCTTCATTATAGGGTGTTCAGTGACGTCACGCAATCTTGTCTAAAATGGCGAAATCGTTACCTTCACGTCTTCAACAATTCCTCCCCAAATCCCACGATTTTACACCAAGACATATTATATATCAGTAAATGTGAAATTGAATGAGCTTTTCAACAAGGTTTTTTAATAATTTTTATATCTACTCGTTTTCGAGAAATTTCAAGTTGAAGTCGATTTTTCGACCGTCGGCCATTTTGTCGCCAATGACTCCATTTTTTGCGAAAATGGAAGCTTTTTTTAAACGAATTTCCGGGAGAATTGACTTCATCGATTTTGACAAAAGTGGTACTGGTGATTAGAGAAATGGATGAATATTATAAATTCGAGTGAACAAAAAAAAAATTTGTAAAAACAGCGTCGAAAATACGTGAAAAGCTCAAATTTTCGGACATTTCCAGGTACGATGAAAACTTTGTTCACTCGGATAATGTTTCTATGTCTATCGAGTGACATTCCTTTTTTGAGTTTTACTAATTCCGTTCAGCCAGTTCTCTCGGAAATTGATTTGAAAATAGGTAGGGTGGTACAGAATCAGATTTCTTTGAAGTTTGCCGACTCTGGTTGTGTGTTACGTGATACACTTGCGCATCACGTGATACACCGAATAATGCTTGATCAATATGACGTAAATGACAGTGATGCAGTTAATGATAGTAGATGTCTGGACGACTTCGATTACACATTTTGAACTTTCAACCCCAGTCATGGAAAATAACGGTAAATTTGAAGTTTTCTATCGTTTAAAACAGGATAAATAAAGAGTCTAAAATCATAGCGAATGTTTCTAAAATTGGGTTTCTAGAAGTGAGAATAAATGGATTTCATCATTTGATGAAGGTTGCTTTCAAAAGTCCCGATTTTCGTTGTTCCTTCCCACAGCAAAATCGTTGAATGTTTACTTTTTTTGACTTCCAATTTCTCAAATGCTAAGCACAAAAGTAGATCTAATGAAAATCTTTTTTTTTTGTCAGCTTTGTAGAAATTTAGTTGAAGAAATCCATATGCCTAGCTTGATTTACTCTGATACTACCATTACCATTCAATAATCGGGGTCTATGATTAGGTGTAGGCCTAGTCTATAAATTATGAGACCTAATAATTAATAGTATGGACATATTTATGATTTTTACCTTATTCATTACAGGTGATGGAAATCAACGGTTTTATGTAAAGTTATAATTAAACATTAATTTTGTTGTTGTTAAAGTAAGTGAATATTTTAATAGACGAATCTGGAATATCATGAATGACAGTATATTATCTAGTTTAGTAGGTCTAAGCTTAGGCCTAGTTGGGCCTACCTAGTAATTTACAAGAAAACCCACATTCATGGAAAACATATTTTTTATTAGTAACGATTACATTTGTTCCACAAAGGTGTGTAATATTGCTAGATCTCAGTTAGACCCTAACTAAACTCTTTGTTTTCTTTAATTGTAGGTTGGAAAAGAAAAACAGTTACCGGTAGTGAAAATCAACCTAAATTAGGCAAATAATGTGAAACAGAACTTGTCAAGGGGTTGTGGAGGATAATTTGACAAGTTAAAAAAAAAATTTGTGAAGTTTTTAAAATTTTGATATTTTCTTTAGTTGACTTCTAATCTGATTACAGCCTGTGGTCAAAGGGAGATAATTTGTTAACCCTAGCTTTGACATAGTTAGGGTTAGCACTTGACAAAATTTTTATGACTTTTTTAATATTTTTTATATAATTTTTTTAGGAGTTTTATGTTTTAAACAACAGTGTGGCATGAGAATTTAATTCACCTTGTGATCATATGGAACCAATTTCCTACTTAGTTAGACTGTGACCAAGGTAGAGTTATGGTCTATAATTTAAAAAAAAATTTTTTTTCAATTTTAAATATTTTTAAGAGAATTACAAGAATATATTTTCCTTTTTTTTTAGTATTGGCATTCTTTTTAGGTTCAAATTTTGAACAACTCTGGGAAATGTGAGTTGAAATCAATATGTGGCCAAAGGGAGACAATTTGCTGTGACCAAGTTAGCTTTTAGGACTTACATTTATATTTTTTCAATTTTTTTTAAATTTATTTATTTATTGCTTTTTTTGTAAATCTTACAGGGGTTATAGTATTTGACTGCTATGTTTTATGTGGTTAATTCTGGTATCATTAGAATCCTGTAAAAAAGAGCTTTAAAATGATATATGACAAGTTCATATTTAGTGAATGAAAATTTTTTTTCTTCATTTTTGGAAATATTTGCATCGTCGCGTACGAAGTGGCGGCCATCTTGAATAAAAATGGTTACCATGGTAACAAACTGTGTAAATTTTAATCTCAAAATGGTACTTCATCTAAATTGTAATGGAATGGAACTTTAAAACTAATTAATATAGTCAAATTATGGATTAAAGTGACATTAACTTTTGACGCTGGCAAAATTTATGTCTTTTGGAAACAAAATGGCCGACATAAATTGCGCGGAATTTTTTTTTTTACCTAGAATTTGTTGAAATTCGCCTTAAAATTTATGAAACCGAAAGAATTTTGTAAATATCTTTTAAAAATTTAAAAATTATATTTGTATTTTTATGGTTCTTTTTTCATTAAATTTCTCCTTTTTGGAGTCGTTAACCTTTGACCTTTTTGTTGAGCCAAAGAAGGAGCATTTTAGACAAAATCACCCCCGATTTCTCGACTTCAAACTGCCATAACTTTTGTTCTAATTGAGATATTTTCATTCTGTAAACTGTATTTCCACCTTTGAAAAGAGCTGGTTAATTTGAGCCTATTTTCACTGTTCTAGCATCATAAACAAAAAATGACCTGAACACCCTAACCAAATTTTTTCATGTTCTTTTTAAAAATGTTTATCAGAATAGATTACATGTACAAGAAAGATAAGTATAATATATACCGATTTATAGGCATAATAATGGATTATTTTAAAAAATGAAACGTACTTTCATAATGTAAACTGATAATCTTAAAATGCATTTCAATCTTCAACACATCTTAATTCTTAGTATGTCTATATATTATATTCATAGGATGAATGAATGAAAATTTCAAACACACTTCCTTAAAAGAAATGTCCAGTAAAAATAAACCCACTTATTAGAATTAAAATTCTCAGTAATATCATAGGCCTCCTAAATTAATTTGTAGATCAAAGGCAAATTAGGCCATTATAAGACAACATGAAGAGGCTTAGTCAGTAAAACATTGCTGTCAGTGATCAGACAGTTGCCACAAAACACTACTCATTTCATCCATGGTTTTCAAAGAATATGGACATACTAATACAATGACAACTATTTCAAAATTACAAAAGGAAACTTATCTAATAAAGCAAACACTTGCCGGAGGACGTAAATTCCACTCCTTTCCATTCCTTGCAGTCGACACTGGACGAAGTGGGCCACAGTGTAT